>QANU01033426.1:0-30481 GCA_003254905.1 Nissolia schottii
TATTTATAATATTTATAAGGATTTAAATTCTATGTATTGCAGGTGTAAGACTTTCTTTAATTTATATCTTTCCCTATTTTTTTTTTTAAAGTTTAATTTTTTAAAGCACCAAAATTTTCATTAATAGGTAGATTAAAATTAGGAGTACGCTTATTTGTTCTAATAGTTGTGCTATATGTACACTCTTAATATTGTCATTGTACTATCACTTACGTAGGATTCACTTTCCACTCTCACATCGCGTGCACCCAAGTAAGGAGTCTTAGTGATTTCATTCTTCACCTAGAGACCCCCCCCAAAGTGGTGGGATTATAAGTAAATGAATTACGAGTTATTCCCACAGGTTACCCGCTGAGGACGCAAGTTCTCACCCTACGTTTACTTATGATCCTTGGAAGCAAACACAGTGGCAAATTTATCTTTCAGTAGTGGCAAGAGTTGGAATCATCATCTCTGAGGTTTGAAGCTTAAGCAGGGCATGCAGAAATCATAGCAAGTAGATAGCCTAATAGGAATAGGCCTTGTATATGTTATTTGTGCCACATGGGACTGAGGGGGTAGCTACACCGCAGGTCCTATGCATGGCTATATTTCAGGTGTATATGTGTGTGACATATGTGAACCCTGGACCACTTGGTATGTATGTGTTATGATAATGAATGTATGTTGAGCAAGTCTTCACAACGTTCCCTCAAGCATATGAGTTTCCTTAATTAGTATGATTCGTCGTGGCACGAGTATGGCTCACATTTTCACAACCAAGATTTTGCAAAACAAAAAAAAAGTTTTAAATTGGTCCATATTTTCGTAACTAATTATATTATCAAAAGTAAGCCTAAAAGTAACTAAGCCGAAAGGTAACAACTAGGGAACATTATTTACGACTTAAGAGTAAATAGCCAGCTAAGGTGTTACACAGAGTGTGTTCCCTGTCTCTTTCCTAGAGATGTTTAATTCTCATACCAATGAAAACGATGATAATGAATACAATATATGAGGTGGTTATATTTTTCCTATTGTTGGTTGTTTATCTCTTTTTTGTGTGGTGCATAGTTTGTAATTGGCGAATAAGCCAGAAATTCCTTCCCCGTGTTTGTTTTTTCAGGATTTGTTTTTTTGACAAATTTGGCGATCAGGAATCTAGATGATGTACGATGCCCATTTTGTTTTTTTGTGTATTTTTAGACAAATATGTTTTAATCAGGTAGGAGTCTGCTATCCTTTTCTATGCAAATATGGATAATTCCTTTTACCTGTATACCAATTCCCTTTTTTTTTAATGTTTAGTTTAGTATGGTAACGCTGTTAAGATAAATTGCCATGCTGTATTGCAGGCAATCATTTTAATTAATTCGTTTGTTTTTCTGTGGCTATATGTTTTGTGTTGTGGCATGCATAAAGAAATTATTGAAAAATGTGATATTAATATTAATTCAACAACACTCTACCCAGTTTTGTTTATCTAATATATAGATAATATTTGTAGTTATGTTTTTTTTCATTACTACAGAAATGAAAAGAAATAAATGGTTGGTAAGGTGTGTTATGAAGAATAACTTAATGTGTGGTTATTTTATTTGGTTGACTACAGTGAGAGTAAACAAATAAAATTAGAACGTAAAGGTCAATAAATTAAATTGTCAAATAATCTAATATATTCATCTTATTACTAAGGCATCTGGTTCATAATATTGTTACTCTGTCTGTCATATGTGTTGATATAAAATATAAATTACTTACTTTCTAATTTAGAATATCCATAAAATAGAATCTAAATTTTTGTTGGAACCAAATAATTATACAATTAATTAACATTTATACTTAGGACTGAATTTTATTTGTATGCATGGATGACTACATCTCCAATACAGAGATATGTACTTAAATCACTACGCTTCAACCAATCCTCTATGGTGATGCCGCCTTTTTTTTAAGATGAATTATTGTAATCTTAATACATGTAAACTGCGTATTTTACTATATTAATAGTACTAGGGCTGTCAAAATGGGCTCGGCCCGTTTACCCGGCCTGTTTACCCGGTTAAATGGACGGGCTTTACATGCAAAAAATAGGCCCGCAAAAATTTGAAAAAAAATTGGACTGACCAGTTTAAGCCCGGCCCGTTTAGGCCTGACCCGTTTGGCCCGCGGGCTGGCCCGTTTACCCGTGAATTTTTAAAAATAATTTTTAAATAATTTTTTTTTAATTTTTTGATTTTTAAAAAAAAAATTGAATTTTTTTTAAATTTTTTGAATTTTTGAATTTTTTAAAAAAAATATACGGGCTGGCGGGCGACCCGTTTAGGTCCGCGGACCGACCATAAACGAGCCGGGCTTGAAAAATATGCAGATTTTTTGCCCGGCCCGTTTAGGCCCACGGGCCTAAACAGGCTGGGCCTTAACGGGCAGGCCTAAACGGGCCGGGCCCGCCCGTTTTGACACCCCTAATTAATACCATTTAGTGTGTAATCCCATGCATATGATTTATTGCTATAAGTTGTATTGCTTATGGGGCGGAGTGAGGGGTGGCCTGGTTGAGAATTAAGGGTAGAATTGAGATTGAAACAAATAAGTAAGGGTAATTTAACCATTTTACATGGAATTGATTTGCTAATTATAATGAATCCCAACGTTTTTAATGTCAAAAGTAATTATAAAACAATAAAATCTATGAATAACGTATGTAACTATTTATTTTATGTGTTTAATAAAACTTTTAATATTAAATTGTTGAAATTCTTTTTTCAGTTTGCGTTAATTTTTTTTTATTCTTTTTTATTTAACTTTTCGTTGTTTAATGGTTTATCCCTTATTCATCTCCTTGCGCGAAATATCAACATATTTCCTAGTTTTTTTTTTCCACATGTTACTGTGATCTAACTATAGTTTTCTCTATACGGGATATGTTATTGATCATGAGGATTTGCACGATTTATGTTTGATAGATATAGAGCAATTAATGATTTCTAATGGAAGAAGTCTACGTGCTTTTCCAAAAAAATGCAATATGTTGGTGATAACTCAGAATATGCGATTTCAACTAGATAGTAGCAACAAATACAGTGACGTTGAGTTTGCTCAATTGTTGTTGGATATTGGTGATGGGAAAGCAGGCATATCCGATGGAGTAGATGGTGATGTTGATATTGATATTCCTTTGGAAAATTTAATATTGAACTCAACTGACCATATTGATTCCTTGGTTAAATTTGTTTACCCGTCACTACTTGTTTCTAGTGACAACTTCTCATGTTTTCAGGATAGTACTCTATTGGCACCCACACTAGACGTTGCTGAAGGGGCTGATGATTATGTTCTCTCACTATTCCCACGGGATGAGAAAGTATGATTGAGCTCGGATTCAGTATATTTGAGAAAGTAAAATCGAGCTAACTCGCATGTAAACTCGTGTTAACTCGCATAAAATCGCGAGTTTACTGACCAGTTCACGAGTTTACCATAGTTGTGTGTTTTTTTTTTAAGGACAAAACAAGCAAAACGACTTCGTTTTGCATGTCTATAAGTTTTTAGATTTAGGTCGTTTGAGTGTTTCAGAGTTGTCATTCACAGCTGTGCCTGCAATTGGCTCCGTTGTGCTCCTCCATCGTGCTCCATCGCTAATCCATCAGATGTATTTCATCATTTGCTCAGAGATCTTTCCTACCAGGGTGCATGGCCTCTGCATCGCTATCTATGCTTTAGTGTTTTGGATTGGAGACATCATCGTCACATACTGGCTTCCTGTGACAGCAAACCAAATGCCACCGACGCCAGAACCCACCGTGACAATAAACTGCCACCTTCGTGCCATCACCGCACAAGGCACACCCATCACCGCACAAAGCTTCATTTTCTTTCTTTATTATTTTACTTCAAACCAATATGATTCAGGTTAATTAAAAAAAATTCCCAAATTCCAAATTCTCAAATTTCATAATTTTGGGTTCACAGGATTTGGAAAATAAATGAATAATTAACATCACTTTAGAATAATCACACACTTCACATACGATAGTGCAACGGAAACTAGAAGCACAGATTGTAATTATCCAAATTATCCAAACCACAAATCCTAATAATCCGGCAATGATGAGTGGCTCTGATACTACTTGTTGGAGTTTGTTAATTTAACGACATCACGTCAGATTATCAAGAATTATAACAATTTGTAAATACCTGAATTCATGGATGCTGATGAAATTCCCTGCAGCGATTAGTCACAAACAAGATCGTTGGCTTTATGATCTTCCTCAACCAAATCCCTTAGTTCTTCAATGGACCCTCTATTTCTCTTCCAGATGGGGAGAAGGGAAACTATGCTTGATTTGGTGTGTTGGGGATCATGGCCTCCTCATGTATTTATAACCGATCAGGGGGCCCACTATGAAACACCCTAGCTAACCGCATACGCTTAACTCGTATACAAAGCTCACTAGGTTGTTTATTACCTGGTGGGAATACCTTAGTCCATAGTTAATTTCGCAGATAGTTGATTAAGAAAATAAGGACCGATTTTAAACTTTTCATTTGCATTGATTAATTACAAAAATAGAGCCATGCGTCAGAAAGAACAAGTCTAACAAGCGGTAAAGCCTTTAGGCTTAGCGGATAACAATATGATGATAAGGCATAACATATACATACATTTGGTCCATCAAAAGATCATGTAATTATAATCACATTAAGTAAGTACAAATAACATATACATAATCCAAAAGTAGCATATACATAATCCAAAATACAAAATATCAGAATGCAAGGGCTACTGGAACACTACACAGCAGGCCCTTGATCAAAATCCCAGTGTCCAGCTATCTCTGGGCAACCATCCTGACACGACCTCTCATGGCCCCTCGGTCTGCTCATCAGCGTCCTCGTAGTATGAGTCGTCATATGTCCCTGAAGTCATAAGGCAATGGGAGTGAGAACGGTAGGTTCTCAGTGGAAATAACTTTAGCTCCTGTGGATCCCGTGTCATATTAGGTCAAACTTCAGGCCGCTCAGAGATTTCTAAGTGTGCAAATATACTAACACCCTACTGATTATTATCTGGCCTAAGTTCTAAACGGCTTTATCTACATTACTAGGTGATAGGGGAACTACTCTTGTTTACTATGTTCTCGTGCTTATTAACATTACGTTTACATACATAGCCGTCTTGAGCGTTCTCTTGACGGTAAATTACAGAATAACAGTTATAACAGTTACATATAATAATGCACAGCAGAATGAACATGCTTTTGAAATATATGTTATTCCCACCATAGCATTGCCCTCTTTCGACCCTGCTATGACGGAATAACCTCGCACCCCCAGTGTAGGCCCTCTTTCGACCTTCCTGCGGTGGGCTTCCACCTACCGCGTGTCCTCTTTGACCCCTCGGCAGTGGGCGGATATTGTACCCCCACCTAGCATTGCCCTCTTTCGACCGTACTAGGCCTGATAACCGCACAACTTGCAGGCTAGGGATGCCATATCGATACCACCTGTGACGGGCTTCCACCTTCAGGATGTCCCTCTGACCTCCTGAAGTGGGATCGTTATTTGGCTCTCATGATCACGACCTCAGAATTTTCAGCAGCATTTCAAAATTTCACTTCTTTTCAGTACTTGCAGATGTCATGACTTGTTTCTTATTGTTCATTTCATAGTCTTTACTTATCTCATAATTACTCCTAATTTATTTAACTTTCCTTATCATAAAATGCATGGAATGCACATAATTCACATATTTCATTCACAAATTACAATTACAGCATTGAGTGCTAGACTGTGGGCTTCAAATTAGCTTCCCTGAACACTTCGGTCACTCTCCGCGGACTCAGCAACTACAATATACCTCCGCGGAACCCACTCAGACACTCTCCAGGGAACCACTTAGCAACTCCAGGGAACCTCCGCGGAACCCACCTAGAAACTCTCCCGGTGTCCAATCAACAGCTTCCTAGACCCCTCTCAGGCACTATCTGCAGAATCACTTAGAACCATCCCAGGTGCTGCTCATCAACTCTCTGGACTGCTCTCAGTCTCTCTACGTGGAACAACTCCCACTCAGCACCATCCCAGGCACTGCTCAATAACTCTCTAGGCTACTCTCGGTCTATCTCCGCGGAACAACTCAGCACCATCCCAGGCGCTGCTTAACAACTCTCTAGGCTGCTCTCGGACTATCTCCACGGAACAACTCCCACTCGGCACCATCCCAGGCGCCGCTCAACAACTTTCTAGACTACTCTCATTTTATCTCCGCGGAACAACTCCCACTCAGCACCATCCCAGGCGCCGCTCAACAACTCTGGGCTACCCTCAGTCTCTCTCTCCGTGGAACCACTCATCAACGGTCACTGGGCGAAACTGAAAACTGATTTCCTTATTTTCCTTCTGTTCTCTTCCCCTTTTTCCATGTTTACCCCTTGAGGTTTTCACACACATTCTAACTATCAAAGCCTATCTAATCCAGGTCAGAGGACCCTTCATAATCATCTCCCTAAATCCTAGCATAGGTTCTAACATATATACAAACATAAGAACATACACACACATGAACACATAGCAAGAGACAACCACCAAAGAGGTGAGCAAACTGAAGTTACCCACACATAATCACATAGTTAAACATCCACCATTGAAGAGGTGAGGAACTAGAGTTACCTACACATAATCATATAGTCAAACATCCACCATTGAAGAGGTGAGGAACTATAGTTACCCACCTGGTAAAGAAACCTTGTGGTGGTGAGGGAGACTTGAAATGAACTCCGTGGAAGCCTTGGTGCCTTCCAAGCTTTTGGCCACTCTTCCCCAAGAGAAACTGTGAGTAGCTCACGGTTTTGAGGAGAGGAAAATGGGGGAAATTTGTGGGAAGGAGGGTGTTGTTCTTAGAGCTTTGGAGGGAGAATGAAAACGTATTTTTGGTGGAGGATGAGAGAAATGAGATTTTGCTTAAAGATTTGGAAGAAGTCTCGGTTTTGGGGGAAGCTGAGGGTGAGGGAAATTAATTGAATAAATTGGGTGAATAGTAGAAAGCATGGGCATAGG
This sequence comes from Nissolia schottii, assembly GCA_003254905.1. Lineage (NCBI taxonomy): Eukaryota > Viridiplantae > Streptophyta > Magnoliopsida > Fabales > Fabaceae > Nissolia > Nissolia schottii. Next base: position 7,039 of record QANU01033426.1, read on the forward strand.
TATGGTTAGTGATGGGTTTTTGGTCTTAGTGTGTAAGACAAGTAATGTGATGGTGAGTTTGGAAGCACTATTTAAGGGATTATCTTTGGATAAAATCCCAGCTCCAAACTGTGCAGATCTTCAGTTCGAGCTGCCGAGATTTTTCCTCTTTCCCGGTCCGGTTCGCTCGCGTTTTATCACTCTCAGTGTCGATGCGTCGCGCACGGTCGTCCAAAAAATATTCTGTTTACACTGTCGCGATCCTCTAATTCCCCTCTACCTAAGGGTATTAATATTTGAAGGTGTTTGTGAATTTTTCTCCGGGGGATTATTTTCATGGACACCTTTTATGCGTCAGAAAATTTCACCAGTGAATAGCGGCTGGTCGGTTGTCTACTGAACTTCCTACAGCGACACGTTTTATTTCCTAATGATATTTTACCTAATAATTTCCCATCTTTATTTTCTAATCATGATTAGAAAATTAGTTTGATATTTATGTTTATGATTATTTTTCTAAAAAAAATCGGGATGTTACACACTATCCCTTGATGGGCCAATACTCGGCATCTACCCATTTAAGTGTGAACCTGATAACTTGAAATTCAACTTAGACAACTGAATATTATTATATCACTATTAAAAATCTGTCTAATTTGATTCGACTCGACCAAAGCAATGGGATAGAGGTCTATTTTCTTTTTTAATGCTCAGGGTGGCTCGAACCACCTCTTATCAACAGGTCAAAGCACTTTCCATCTCGACCAACTCACCTTAGTTCTATATATATATAACTATACACTACATACAAATAATACTTTTCAATTAAACACCCGGTATAGCAGTTCAATATAATTTTTTCGTTTTATTAGTGTAAAGCAGTTCAATATGTGGTCGTCTGGTTATTATAAATTTAATACCTATCTAACTTCGTCCACCCACAATGGCTAATATTATGTCTCGCATTAATGCGAGCATCATCGTGCTACTACCACTCCTTCTCCTCCCCTTACTAGCACTGTCTGTCTATGGTTGAGGCAACACAACAAGTTCAGCATGCAGCTGCATTCTCTTCATCTTGTGAGGGTATATTTGAGTACTTCCCCAATTGCTTGGGGTTCCTTGTGGGGTCCCCAAATATGGTGGGCCCTCTAGGAGGTGCTGCCAACACGGGGACAAGCTATATGTATTGGCCAAACACAGGACAGGGCCAAGGACCATGTGTTGGTGCATTCAGGTCGGAGACAGAGATATTGAGGGACAAAAACATGTTTGGAGAAGCAGACGGAGACAAAAAACTTACAATTATTCGTCTTGGGACAATTTTGAAATTCATATCTATACCTCCAAGAAAGAGGAACACAGAGACATGCCTTGAGAAAAACTTTAAAGCTAATTTCCGTACCTTCATAAAGAAGCGATGTGAGAGATATGTCTCTACTGTCTCCATCCTTTCTATCCCAATTCAGAAACCAAAAACTTCACAGATTCATCATGACAGTCCTTTCAATATGATCAGGTTCATTTTCTCTAAGAAGGAAAATTGAAGATGCAGTTCTTCGTGCTGAGATGTTCACATCAGCAGCCTTAGAAATGGAAGAAGCAAGGTGGACTAAGCAGGAAGAAATGGTACGTGCTTTTGATCTGTGGGATGATCCAGAAAAGTCCAATGACATTCTTGTCAAGTTGGCTAATAGTGCCAAAGTGGTTGATTCTCTGAAGGACTTAAGGTACAAGGTAATGTTCTTTTCCCATTAGTGTAGCCAGAACATTGATAAATTATTTGTTTTCTCCTATATATAAAACTTAAATAGTGTGTGGAGTCTGTGTACACTGACCAAAAGTAAAATGAAATGTAGCAGTTACCTCGGAGAAAAAGTGTACAAAGAACACTTTTATGTTTGAGAAAATCATAAATATGATATTTACTTTTAGTCACATAGCTGTCCTATAAAAGTTCAGATACAGCCCTGAAATTGTGAATGGCATCTTTTAGTCAATCAGATATACTCATCACCAAAAAAGAGATACTTTTTAGTTTTAGTGTAAACCTCAGAAGTGCAGTTGATCCCTCATGCTGCTTTTGGTCCAGCACACTTCATAAAAGTGATGAATGATACACTTTTGTTTTAGGAAGTTATTCTTTAGAAGGTTAGTTAAAATTTTGCTACCAGATAAAGATTATAATATTCCTGATTCTATGACACAAGGAGCACATTGGTATAACCTCCAAAAGAATATGATGAATGCCATTCCTGCTTATTTTTAACTATGCTTGTCATATGATAATGATATATGCTTTTTAACTTATTTGAAAGGAAAGCAATGCTTGATGTATGTGTTGTTCCTGCAGGTACAGGAAGCAAAGTTGATCAAGCAGTTGGCTGAGATGAATGCTATTGATTATGGGCTTTACAAACAAGCGTATGATGCATCTTTGGATGCAAGTAAGATTCTGGATGAGTACGAGATGTCTAAGCTTCTTAAGGGGCCATTTGATCTGGCAGGAGCTTGTCTGACTATAAAAGCTGGACCTGGAGGCATCTATCTTATGGTTTGATAAATGTAATGTTTGAACTTCATTATGATTCTTTGAACTTATAAACTTATTAATCTTGTTCATGCATGATAAAGTTTGTTACTACCTTCAGTTAATACTTAACAATGAATATGATGCATTCTGAAATTGTTTTTCAGCTAGCAATTTTTTACAAGTTAAATCAAATATTGTTAGAGAGGCACACGTTTGGAACCAAAATTAAATATCAAACTTGTTCTTCTCTTACAAAGGAGCGTTTTCATTAATAATTGAAATGTTTAATGTACTTGTAAGTTGTAACAGCCAATAAGCTCCTACTCATTTCTACAGGAATTAAGATCCATCAGATAATGAAATTAATAAAATTCAAATTTAATGGATTAATGTTATATTTTACTGTAAAATGTTGATATTTCTGGTGTAATATGTTTTGATTTTTTGTATTCCTTATTCTTGGAATTTCTCTCTGCCATGAAGCAGGAATAAGTAAACAAGTTTCTATCTGTTAGAAGTTAGAATTATGTTGTATTGGCAGTAGCAATTCCACTTACAAATTGAGCTTAAGGCAGCATTCAGTTCCTATCTTGAGACAGAGATATTGAGGGACAAAATCATGTTTGGAGAAGCAGACGGAGACAAAAAAACTTACAATTATTCGTCTTGGGACAATTTTTAAATTAATATCTGTACCTCCAAGAAAGACGGACACTGAGACATGCCTTGAGAAAAATTTTAAACCTAATTTCTGTACCTTCATAAAGAAGGGATGTGAGAGTCATGTCTCTACTGTCTCCATCCTTTCTATCCCAATTCAGAAACCAAAGGCTGCTCAAGTATTGAAGGATTTTCTTCAAGCACTAAAACTTATGAAATATACCAATTTTTTACAGTTTTTACTCACATAAAACTACAATTTCATCAAGACTTTCTGAAACTGACTTGTTGATTATCTGCCTTATGATCAATATTTTATTTTCTCTAAGTATTAATGTAAAGCTTTCTGGCTGTCTGTTACTTCCTTCTGCACAAATCCAGCTCTGGGCAGAGCGGCTCCTAAGCATGTATCTTAAATGGGCCAAAAAGCAAGGTTATGAAGGAAGGATTGTTGACAGGTGTCCGTTCAAGAATGGAGGAATCGAGTCGGCAACGATAGAGCTTGAATTTGAATATGCTTATGGATATCTTTCAGGGGAAAAAGGAGTCCACAGCCTGATAAGTGGTTCTCTGAATGGATCTTCTCAGCCTGAGGTGTTAACAATTCCTTTCATCCCACCAAATACTAGTCATTCTTTTCTAGTGCATTGTTATCTTCATATGGAATATTATCATAGAGATACTTTGTAAAGGAAATTGAAACTCTTTCTGATAGGACCCTGTGGGTTATACATGCATGAAAGAAAGAAGTGCCAAAATGGGAGGCATGAGAGGTCCTAACTAACTGATGAGGCAGTAGAGAGAGAATATAGGAAAGAGAGTCTGTGCGGAAGAGAGAAAATAAAGGAAAGAGAATCCCAGATCCTGAGGGATTCAGTTAGTGGGGAGAGTACTATCAGTAGGGGATGGTGAGGATGTGGGCATTCAGGAAATCAGTTAGTTAGAATTTTGGAGACTTGGTCTCTTGGAAGAGCCATAGCATTTCTACTGTTCCATTGCTTTCCCTCTATTTTCCATTTCCTTCAAGCTCTGATATTATCACACTGATATTGTGGCATCCAAAGTATATTTTCCTGTATTTGTTCTTTTCTGGTTCATTTCTCCTGCATGAATACCGGGTATCTATCACTTTCAGGTATATCAAAAGTTTGAAATACAGTTCATAACACTTTAAAAGAAAATGTGGTGAAAAGAATATGAAGAGATATGAAGAGGTGAATAATATTTTCTTGATTAAAACTGTACAGGAGATTTACATTATATAGACATTTACCAATTATTAGAGAATAATTGGTAATTACTTCCTTGATTAAGGCACTAATACAGCTAGTGTATCAATCGTAATAAATGAATAAATAAATAAATATTATCAACACAATAATATACTATTACGCAATATCTCAACAATAACTTTAGGGAACTTTGTTCCTTGAGATTTCTTGATGATATGTTGCCATAAACCACCCATGACGAAGAGAAAGGGCATCACATTAGAAGTTTACTCTCAAAAGAACTTTAGCTATAGAATTTCATCAAGTGCTAATTCTATAATTCACTATCAACTTATAATGTAACCATGTGCTGTATTATCTTCACCATTATATTTTGTATGTACACATTGATGGCTATTCAAAATCAATGATAAAAGTGTAAAATTGTTTAATTCACTTGACTGCGGTGTACGGTATATAGTGTTGTAGAAATGCTCGACTTCTGACCGTAAAGCTGTTATCCCTGTGATCTTTCTGAATTTACCACAACGAGGTTCTGCTGCATTATTGCTATAGTGAATTGGTGCTATAATACTACAACCATTGCATGGCTGATGATGTTACGTATCTTATCCTTTACAAATTTTATCATTGATTGTAGGCTTTTCAACTACGTGTTGAAATTTGAAAGAAAAAATAAAAAATAATTTTGTTTACTAAATTCAAATATTGCAGGCTAGCTTGGCAATTGTTGATGTTGTTCCCATGTTCCTTGAGAATGCTCCCGATCTAGAAATTGATTATGAGGATTTGATTATCTCGTCGCCCTTGATTCATGGAGAAAAGAAGAAACAAACTGGGCTTACAATTTGCATTCAGCATATACCTACTGGCTTAAGTGTCCAATCCTCTGGTATGCTTGCATTTGTGTTAATATGTTTACACTTTTGTTATTTGAATTTTTTTAGTTCTTTCCATCCTCTGGTATGCTTGCATTGGTGCCAAAATTTGTAAATGAAATTGCAAATGAATTTGGTTGTGATTGTTCTTACCCTTTTTCTCCTTTAGTGTTGAAGTGTATCCGAGGAGAGAAAGATCGAGAGAATTTGAGAATAGATGTGAAGCTGAATTTCTGATTGTACTTCACAACTGAGTAATTACATAAGGGGTTGGGTATTTATGCCCATGCATAGATACACAAAAGCGTCCAGATTTTCTCTGTCCCATTATCTCCGTATTTTCTGTCCCTAAACGCTTACCATATTGGTTTTAATTATATTTATTGTGGTAAAGTTATCATTTAAGTAGAGGGCTGTGAAAAATGTTTTGACTTGGCAGCCAAAAGAGATGACAAAGGTAATAAATGTTATAACGGCATCATCTTTACAATTGGTCCTGATTTAATCAAGTTTGCAGTTACATTAATTTCTCACATGGAGATGCCAGTGAATGTGGAAAAATGTTAATTATTGTTTAGACAGTTTAGTTCTCTCATCATTTCCTCTTACAAGCATAAAAAAATGAACTTTTCTTAGCTTAGTTTTATGTTTTACATCATCTTTGTGCAGGTGAGAGAAGCTACTTTGCAAATAAGATGAAAGCACTAAACAGATTAAAAGCTAAACTTCAAGTGATAGCAAGGGAACAAGGAGTTGCAAGTGTAAGTAGTATAAGGAAGGATAACATTGTAAATCTGTGGCATGAAAAAACTCGGGAGTATATCTCTCATCCGTACAAGTTAGTACGCGATGTAAAGACAGGATTTGAGGTGCAAGACATAAATGCTGCGTTGGATGGGAATATTGGACCCTTTGTTGCTGCTCACATTAATTGTAGAGCCATGCCATAAGGTTTGAGTGCATGTTCCTTTCCACCTTGTTCTTATCGTGCGATTAATTAGCATGATAAACTTGATACTTTCACTTTGTATATCCTGCAATTTTGAGGTTTTACATCAATTCCTTGGTGTTGTGAAAAAATAAAGTGCAATTTCATCCAATATGGCCCGTACCATAGATATGTTGACACGTTGAATATATTGTCTATCTATCCAACACCCCCTCCCCCCTTTATATAAGAAATGAGAGACTTTTGTTGAGAGTGCATCTACTTTAATGTTTAATATAATCTTTTATATATATATATGTATTCTCTTTCTTTACTTAAATTTTAATATAATTTCATGCTTTATTTCCATTTTAAGCTTTTGTAAGCTCAATGGGAAAAGTACACTATGCAAAACTATAAAATGTAGATGAAAATACTGCAATAAAAGAATAAATATTATATATATATATATATATATATATATATATATATTAGTTTAAATTCAAACTCTAAGATGCTCTTGTACAAGAAAAACATAGCCCTCTAAATGCTCTCAATATTTTCTACTAAATCATGATCCCACTACTCACATTGCATTTTTCGTTGCATTTTATTTTTATGTTGGTAATCATTTTTAAATAGTAGATAAAAAAAAGTTTAAAAGGTGAAGAAGTATGTATTAGATTATGTAAGCCTTAACTAAAAGTTAGAATTATTTAAACATTGATAGAGTTGAGATTCTAAATTATAAATACTAAAAGTTAGATTTGATTCAATATTAATACCAATACTAAGTAAATAACTAAAAAAAATTAACAAATATTTTAAAAATATATTTTCTCACCTAGCATTCATTCCACATTAATTCCACTCAACATAAATTTTCGCTAAAAAAAACATGTCCATAATAATCCAAACGAATTAATGTCATCACTAAAAATCATATAACAATATATATTTTAAAGTTTTAAGGATAAATTATTTCTTATATATATGTTGATTTTTTTAGATATAATTTATTACTTAAAAAAATTATTTAATTACACCAAAAAATTAAAATTAATATAACTAATTCTAGATTATGTATACAATAGTATAATTCTTTTGCTCATTAGATACATAAAAAATTAAAACTCCAACAATGCTCGTACAGAGTACCGGCTTGTAATTAATTTATAATATACTAGTGCAATAACTTGTACGAGGGCACAAGTATGCTACACAATGTAAATTTAAATAGTGACCAAAAATTATAATTCTTGTGTAATAGATGCATAGCCGCAAGAGTAGAAGTAACAGTATAATACAACATAATTTAACTGAAAAATGCATAAATCAATTTTGCCTTGAAAAGCATGAATCACATGTATTTTGAAAGAGTGGTTTTACGTACCAACGTATAACCACCAAAGTATTTTATACATCTTGTGTCCACTAATTTATTTTTCCCAAATCACTAACCTCTCACATTCTGAATAAACCCCCAAAATCTCATATCCTCTCATAAATTACTAACTCTTCACATTCACTCTTCTTCTCCCTAACCTTTCCAAACACAATACATTCCCAAACCCAAAACCAATGAAATTTCTTTCTTCCTCTCCCAACATTTCGCACATCGCCGTCGGAGTCGCTACTCCGTCCATCTTTCAACGTCACGACTCCGTTGTCGTTCAACATCGCGAGTCCATCCTCCAAGACCTCCACGACCACCGTCACGCTACCTTCGACTCGCCCTCGATGACGGCTCTTTGACCTTAGGTACAACCCTCACACCTCTCTTTGTGCTCCCTCATGTCGTCTTCTCTGGCAGAACACTCTTCAACAGTAGTCACGAAGAACGGTTTTACTATAAAGTGTAGATGAGTTTGCTCATAAACAGTGTTTTAGTTTGTTCAAGACTATCATTTTTGTTTGCTCATGATGGATGTACAAGTTTGTTCAAATTGAGTTGAAGGGTTTGTTCATACATGGTATTAGAGAGTGTTCAATATCAGAAAAATGTGTTTATTCATATTGAATTATAGTGTTTAATAAGAATGAACAAACCTATTCATACAAAATGAACAAACTCGTATAACTGTAGTGAACAAACCTATTTAACTATTGTGAACAAACCTACATAATAATAATAAGCACAAACCTAGTTAAACTAGAATGGACAAACCCCAATACAAATAATGAACAACCCTATTCATATAAAACGAAAAAACCTAATTAACTGGAATGAACAAACCCCAATACACGAACTGGACAAACACTTATTACTAAACCGAACAAACTCATTTAACTATGGTGAACAAACCTACTTAACTGGAATGAACAAACCCCGGTACAAACAATGAACAAACATGTCCATATTAACAAACCTGTCCAAATAAAATGAACAAACCTGTTTAACTATAGTGAACAAATCTACTTAACTAGAATGAATAAACCCTAATAGAAATAATGAACAAACTCATTTAACAGCAGTGAACAAACCTATTTAAATAAAATAAACAAACCCAGATACAAATAATGAACAAACCTATCCATATAAAATGAACAAACCTAATTAACTGTATTGAACAAATTTACTTAACTGGAATGAACAAACCCCAATATAAGAACTGAACAAATACTTATTACTAAAGCGAACAAACTCATAGCTATGGTGGACAAACCTACTTACTAAAAATGAACAAACCCGGTGACACGAATTGAACAAAGCTTTCCATCGAAAATGAACAAACCTATAAACGATAAGTGAATAAACCAATACACATATAATGAACAAACACTGCTAAATTAATTGAACAAACACTTCTAAAATGAACAAACCCATAAACACACAATGAACATACCTCCACAACTAGATTGACCAAAATCCAATTTCTAAACATAACAATCCCTTTGTTTTGTTCGATATGTATCTCTTATTGGAGTATTTGTTTATGCATTATTGATAAGTCAATTTTATACCCTAAGTTATTACTCTATAAGTGAGCAAATGCATACTAAAATGTGTAGGTTTAATACTTAATCAATACGTTTTTACACATTGTCCTCTTTTGAGAGAAATTAAGGAAAACGGCAAAATAAGGTATTAATTCTCTTCGAATGTAATATTTCTTTTGTAGTTTTTCTATTTTGAATTACAGGGAATGAATGTCTAGGAGGATCAATGAAGATGTGAAGAGAAGATTTGGACCAATGAATGCAAGATCAAATTCAAATCCAACAAGATTTGGTTAAAAGACGAGCTGAGAAATTCTGACGCCGACTTTGCCATTGATTTTGAGCCATGATAGAGATTGAATCACGATTTGAGGTCAACTACAAAGTTGTAGATCTATCTCTTATCTTTAAGTGGCAATTTGAATCACCTCAATCGGAGGTCTGTAGCTCAAGATATTGCAGTTTTACTGACTGCTGCGCAAGTCAGTCCGCTGAGCGACGGTACCAATCCGCTGAGCGAACCAGCTTCCAGAAACTTCGCCAGCTGGCGCCAGCTGTCAAACCGCGTCCGCCGCCAGATCGCTGAGCGAAGGTACTGTTCACGCTGAGCGATTCCCCCCTGAAAACACCTATAAATAGGGGGCCAAGGCTAGCATTTGGGGTATTCTTTCCCCACCTTCTTCCAACCTCTTCCTAAGCTCTCCTAGGCCAAAACCCTTCCTTTTTCCTTCCATATTCTTCACTTTTTCCATTTTATTTCAAAGCACTTAGGCTATGTTAAAGTGCTTTGTTTTCTTTAAAGCTTTGTAACGAAGTGCTGCCGAATTAATTCCAGGTTCTATCGTTTCATTTCTTCTTGCCATCTACTCTTTCATTCTCTTTATTTACTCTTTCTTGCTTTTCATTTGCTTTAATCTTCCATTGCTATTTACATCCTTCCATTTCTTTATTTACTTCTTTGTTTCTCTTTATTTACGTTAAGTTTATTTACTCTTTCCATTTCCTTTTCCTTTACTTTTATCTTTCATTTACTTCTTTCTATTTTCCTTTACTCTTGCCTTATTATTTACTTTTCCTATTGTCATTTAATTTTCCTTTCTCTTTATCTACTCTTTCTTTCTCTTTATTTACTTTGAGTTTTAATCCTCCAACCATGGAGGAGTAGTTTCTTAATATCTTGCATGCGGTAACTCAAGATTAAGATTAATTTGAGGTCTTGCGCCTAAAGAATATTCATGACTCGTTCCACCCTTAACTAATGACATAGCGATTGCATGTTAATGGTTAAGGTTAAATCTAAGTTAATGAATCTTGACGATTGTAAGATTTATTAAACTATGATTAAGGAACTTTTGGAGAACTAATCAGATCTGATTAGGTTGTGCAATTGGTGCTTAATTAATATGGGTTTTAATGCTGAGATCTTGGTTTTAATACCTATATTAACAAATGCTTAAGGAATTGACGATCGTAGTTTCTTAAGTAAATTGCATATTAGTTAGAGATCTCAACTAATAAACAACATCTCCTTTCATGAATAATTAACTAAGAACCGATGAGAATTAATCCTTAATCTTGAAACGCCGTATGCAGGATATTGCTTTTATCATTATTGTCTTACTTTCGTTTTATTTGCTTTCAAGTTATCAACAACAAAACCCCCCCAATTTACTTAACTATTGATTTGGTTCTAAATTGCTTCCTTGAGAGACGACCTAGGTTAACCCCCTTTACTACGTTCTCGGGGTTTACTTGGTTTATAAATTATTATTTGATCGCGCACTAAAATCTAACGACGTTTTGGTGCTCGTCAATTATATTATAGTTTGTTCATTGTCAGACAACCAGTTTGTTCATTGTTCAATATATCATTGCTTGATCAAACTCAATACGTGGGTTTGTTTAGAAACAACAAAGGACATGCTAGGTTCGTTGTTGAACGTGAGGAAGAGACGACATGAGAGTATGTGATGGAGGATGTGAACGCCGTTTGGGGGTGGTGTAACATCCCTAATTTTCGCTTACACTATAGTCGTAAACAAGGCTCACAGGGTTGTTAGCTACTTTGGTTGGGATACTTCTACCCCCATGTTTATACTTGAAAATATTTTCTTATTGAAAATATGGACCAATTTTAAAACTTTTTCCTCTCTTTATTAAATGTTAAATATGAGTTGTGCGCGTTTTAAGAAACCATACATATACAAGCTAGCGATAGAGTCTACAAGACTTAAGTGTTTAATATCCTAACAGTTAAGTGGCCATAACAAACCCATAAAGAGCATAATATATATTTATACATCCAGGTCCAGAAACAGTTACACTTACACATTCGTTTATAATTACATATTACAATTATTGTACTTACTAACTAATGGCATAACTAATCCATTAAGCCAATACAACATACAAAATACAGTATGCCTCGGAGTCCCGATGCGTATATCCAACTGTAGTCTTGCTGCTCCCCTGGAACATCCTGATGCCAAGGTCCCTACTCGTCCGTTGATGCCTATTCCGCTCTGGCGTACTCGTCGCGCCTGCCTGGAATCATAAGTGAGTGGGGGATGAGAAAGTCGCATCCTCAGTGGGAACTCTTGGGGAATAACTACTCGTTACTTTACTCAATTATGATTCCGCCACTCAGGGGGTCTCTAGGTGACATCATTATACTAAACCCCCACTTGTTATTATCTGTTCTAGTCCTGAGTAGTCTTATCTAGATTACTAGGTGATCAGGGAGTTCTAATTTTTTATTTTCCTATCACTGGAAAACTTATCATGTTCTCAAATCTTATACTACCGTCGTATCACGTAACTTTATAGAGATCGTCTTGTGAAAACTTTATCACTTGACGTTACCTTATCATATAGATACATATTCGTCACATATATCACATATAGCATGTACAAAGAGTTTTGGGAGTTTTCTTTCATGTCTTGTTCGTGTTCTTGTGATGTATTTCGTATTCTTGTCATATTATGTCCCCCCTTTCCTATGTTCAATTATGAGGTTGTCATCATTAAGTGGTCATTTCTCTGGTTAGCTAAGGTTGCCCTAGTATCTTAATGACAACACATTCCTCATGATGCATAATAACATAATTACGGTGCATAATACATAACATACATCTCAATGGATGGGGGAAACTTAAGATAGGGAGCTGAAACTCTAAGTCATTTGAATGACCTTTCAGGAGTCATTCGAATGTCATAAAATTTTGGCTCTCGAGTTGGTGCATAAGAATGGGTCATTCGAATGACCTAGGCTTGGTCATTCGAATGACTTAGGCCTTGTACTCTCAGTTTACAAATTTGGGGATTCATTCGAATAACCAATGCCTGGTCATTCGAATGACTCACCTCTATAACTCTCAGTGTTTGAAATTTCCATGATTCATTCTAATGACCTGTGTTATTTTGCTCTTTGTTCTTAAAATTCCGTGGTTCATTCGAATGACCTTAGCTTGGTCATTCGAATGACCACAAACCTGTGACTAGTATCAGTAATTCATTTGTTACCACTTCATGCACCAATCCATTCCATTCTCAAACAATAACAAATACATCTTTCCAACACTCACATAAACCTATTTTCATCTTATAAATACAACATATCACATACATACATTATTTCAACATATATCACATAAATACACATATTCTCATATATTCACACATAACACACGTATATTGTGAAGAAGATTCTTTTTCTGACCATTGATGGCTTGGTTTTGATGAAGACAAGAACATCAACAAAAAGCAAGAAAAAGGCAAAGACACAACCGATGAATTGCAACGATCAACCGATCATCATATTGAAGGTTTAAGTGTTTTTACCTTAGAGTTTAATAGTTAGCACTTGTTTATGATAGTATGGTTAATGGCTCATAAGGTTTTCATTCTAACAAGTCTAACACCTTTGCTAAAACCCTAAAATCAATTAGCAACACTTTTCTAGGGTTTGCAACACTTGGAAAACATTTTCAGCATGAGTAATCGATTACCCTAAGTGTGTAATCGATTACCATCCTTAGAAATTTGAAAATATGCCATTCTTTATGTGAGTAATCGATTACCCATTCGTGTTAATCGATTACCACCTCAAAAACTTTCAAAATTGGCATTTGTTGTGTGTGTAATCGATTACAAACTTATGGTAATCGATTACACACTCGAGAATTTTGAAAATTAGTGTTTTTCATGAGTGTAATCGATTACACACTCGTGGTAATCGATTACCACCATTTGAATTTTGAAAATTGGTAACGGTTATGAGTGTAATCGATTACCACAGTTGGTTAATCAATTACATGCACGAACTGATGTGTTTTTTCATGAAACAATGTGTTGTTTGGCATTTGGAAGCCATGGCAATGGTTCATGAAGAGGCACCTATGCCTATATAAGTGCCAAACTCGTGCAAACTCATACACCACTCCAGAACTCAATTCTCACTTTCATATTTACAAAGTTCTGATCAATTTTCAATGGTGTTTCAATCCTAAACTTAAAGAAAGCCCTTTGAGCCTTAACTGTTATATCATTTGTGCTTTCTATTCAGGAAAACTTCCAACCCTGAATTTAGGATTGGTAAAGCCATTGTATTACTTCTTCAACAATTGTGAATCAATTGTGGCACCGTAGTGTTCGGTGTGGTTTTGTAAACACCGTAGTGTTCGGTGTGGTTTCTGATTATCACCGTAGTGTTCGGTGAGGGCATTGTGTAACCAGGGGAACGATGTTGTTCTCTTGTAGTTGTCGGTGTAAGTGCCTCGGGGTGAGGTTGTACACAACACAAGTTTACATAGTGGAAAAATCCCTGAATCAGAACAGGGGACTGGACGTAGCCTTCGGTGGTTGAAGGTGAACCAGGATAAATCTCTGGTGTGATCTTTCTAATCCCTACACTCTTTACATTCAGCAATTTACAATTTCCGCTGCTTTAACATCATTATCTATTTGGTTAATTGCTGGGTCTTGTTCTGAATTTGGGGATTAGGGTTTCAAATTTCAAAGAACCAAAATCCTAGAAAAACAAGAGAAACCTAATTCACCCCCCTCTTAGGTTGCTATCTGTAGTTACATATATCACCAAGGTGGTGATTTAGGCATAGTTACCCACTTTCTAAAAGTGTTGCGTAGGTGAGGAGAGTGTGAGAAAGGCTCCAAGAATGCTTGGAAGTCCAAGCTTTTGTCCACCTTTCCTTGAAAAGGAAGCTTGAAGATGAAAGCTAGTGTTTTATGTGGTTCTTAAGGGAAAAGATGATGAGTTTTTTTTTCTTGATGCTTTTGGTAAGAAAAGAGGAGACAAAGATGAGGGTGTGGTGGCTCAAGTGGTGTTTGGTTTTTTGGCTTATGAGAAAACAAGGAACAAGAGTGAAAATGAGTGCACCAATGGCTATGGTGTTTCTTGGTCTTAGAGATGCTAAGGAAAGAAATGTGTTGAGAAGATAAGAGATGAAAGAAGAGCAGCTGGAGTGTTCGGTTATGAGGGAGAATTTATGGAGAAAAATAAATTAAAATGAAATGGAAGTAATGATGGATGAATAGTGGGAGTATGAGTATAGGTATGGTTGTGTAAGAGAAGTAGTTGGTGGGGAAAAAGAAAGAAACCGTGTGATAGTGTGTGCGCTGTCAAGAGGGAGATATTTTTGCTCCAAAATTGTTACGTGTTTGGACGTGTTTGGTCGTTAACTGTCCGGCTACACGCATGATTGCGCTTGCGAAAAATTAATAAACGATATAAAAATTATCCAAACATAAATACGCACCAATTAAACACTTAAAATAATGAATTTAAGTTCATCTTAGGTACTCGTAATTTTCCTTTCGTAAGAGTGTATTTTTAAGGGTACATTTGACGCGTAATTAAATTTCAACGACGATAAAAAATCGGTCCGAATCTCGTGAACTACCGCAAGATCACGAAACCATTATTTTGACTGGTATTTTTAGAAAATAAAATTTTATAATTAAATTATCCAGCCTCAATAATTGACTCGTTTATATTAATTATGCAAAATTCCTCTTAAGGAAAAAGCAGGATGTCATAGGTGGCAATTGAAGGACGTGATTGAGGAGGATTGAGTGTGTGTTGTCGATGGCGGTGTAGAAGCGTACGGGCGACGACGTACAAAATTGGAGAGAGAAAAGAGAAACTGTGAGAAATTGGGGAGAGAAAGAACAAATTGAAATATAATTAATAGAAGAGAGGAGTATAAATCCTCATACGTATAAAATATTTGTTAGTTGTATGGTGGCATCAAATTTGGTGTACACTGAGACTTTTTCATTTTGAAAATAAAAATTTGGCCAAAGGAAGAGTCAAAAAGGACTAAAGGGAGTACAATGAGAATGATTTAAGACTCTCTCAAACTGAATAGATCAAACCTGTAATTTAGGATAATATAACAAGGTAAACATACAAATAGCATAAAGGAAAAGAGAAAACTTAAATTCAAAACACCAATAGATCAATAGTGTAATGCCCAACATTATTGAATACTAGGAATGCGGGTATTGCGAAACCAAGTAATGATCTGATGATCATTGCTATCCTAGTCTTCCAATTCATAAATACAGGTTGCTTCAATATCATCTTCAGGTTTGGTGGGAGACACAATATCACTAGTCATATATCACCAGAGCTTGCTACCCTTCAGAAAACTATGCATGGCCTCCACCCAATGAGTGTAATTGGAACTAGTAAGGATAACAGGAATAGGATGAGCCACATTTGGTTTATCTATGAGAACAAACACAATACCAAACAAGGAAAATGTATTTTTGGAGTATAATTGGTGGAAAGGACCTCGAAAAAAAAAATTATCTCACCAAAAAACCTTGGAAAAGTGTATCTGTAATGCCATGTCAGCAGTAGAAAGGACACGTGGTAGTAAAGATAACAGCAATGGACTACGTTAATTGAGGACAAGGCGAGAAGCCAGGCTGGTCAGAGCACTGAAAACGAGTTCGAGACACGGGTTTGGTCCTCCGTTATTTTTTTAAATGTTTTTTTTTTCCTTTTGTGGGCTAAAAATGGATAAAAAAATAGGAGTAGAAAAAGCAAGAAGAGTTGCTTGGGGGGAACACGGAGTAGGCCTGGCACACGAGTTAGTGTATTGCGCTAGATGGCAAGGAATTGAGGTGCACGTGGCTCAGTGATACGATATTGTTGCTAGAGGCGCATGGAGGAATGCACTGGAGCTTGGAAGGTGCATGGCTGCGTGGAACGACCAGAGATTTGCACGGTTTAGGGACTATGACAATTCTCTCAATCAACCATTTCATCCATATGACAAGATTGAGACCATTGAATATTTTTTTTTTCACTCATCAAAAAAATAATAAAAAAAATATTAAAATGAAATATCCAAAATACCATCATCCTCCTCATCTCTTCTTCCCTTTCACTCCTCTTGTTGCTTTAGTTGTGATGAGTGGTAAAAATAATTCAATGGTTCAAATCTAATCACATGGATATAAGGGTTGATTGAAAATGTCATAATTAAAGGTTTTAATTTAAAAAAAAAATAAAAGTTTGAGGTATTTATTTGTAGCTCCCTCAAAATTTAAGGGGTCTAAATGCTTCTATTTTTTTTTCTAATTTTTTACCAATGAAATTTTTTGGAATAATTAATGTCTCTTCATGATTATTTGAAGCAATTTATAAAGCATTTATTATATACAAGCACACAGTGACACTTCCAGGCAGCAAACCAGAAAAAAAAATTCAACTAAACAGCAAAAAATAAAAGTAAAAAAGCATGAAAAGACTTGCCGTGTACAGGGTTAACAGCTTGGAAATGGATATTTTTCCATCGGTATCGAACAGTGAGTACGAAGGAGAATCACAGACTACTTTCAGGAACCTGAATGCTTCCTATTTTAACTCCACCATAAGTTTTAAATTAACTTTTTAAAAAATAAAAAGTTATACAAAAAATTTAATTTAAACAGTCATAAATAAAGTAACTTTTGACTACTAAAGAATTCAGAAAAAGTCACAAGCACAACATCTGAACGGGCTCAATGTCTTATTTTAAAGAATTCCTTGGCCGCTAATTGTTTAGCCACTTTTTTCATATCATTAGAGTTTTTAGAGTTTGTGATTTGAGAGTTTCATGTTGTTGAGGTGCCAAAAAAAATGTGGTATTGATTTTTTTTGGCAGGGACTTATTTCACCTTGTTTTAAATTAATGAGTATATGATGTGTGTTTAATGTATTTTTAACTTTATTATAAAATAACACAATTCATTTAAGTGAAAAGAGAAATGTGTTGTTTGTTGTAGGGTCATAGTTGTGACTAAAATTGATTCCTTCTATCGAAAGGTAGAGATACACTTTTAAAACGCTTTTATTTTTTTTATGATGCATTGATGATGTGATGTTAATATAGCAATAATAACGTCAAAATAGGAATTCTTAAGTTTGGTTTGTTAATATTGTGGCTTTTCAAGAGTTACTGAGCTCTTTGACTCTTTGGAAAAAACTATAAAAAAGTCATAACAATATTATTTGATAAAAAATGAAAGCAATATAAAAGTAATGTTTAGTACATATATTTTAGAGTTACATTTTGTATGTAAATTTATTATAATAAATATAAACATTAATGAAAATAATAATGCCATTAAAATTTAATGTTATAAAAGCATTTTTAACATTTTAAGAGCATAAACTAACTCTAAAAAACTACTCAAGAAAACTCCCAAAAGTACTCATAGCTTTAAAATGCTAATAACAAAATCAACTTAAATTTTTTGTTTACCCAACATAAAAATTGGCTTATGCCTTTTAAAAGTAGAAGCACATTATCTAAACACTTTACAAAATCAAGTCTCGCAGGGACACTCATTAGAGATGTTCTTCATGGAGATAGAATCTAATAGAGAAAATTTAAGAAAAATAAAAATAATAAAATTGTTAATATAATTTTTTTTTGTATATTTATGTAATATTAATAGTTTCTTATTAATAAGTGTATAAAAACTTTAAAAACTTTTATTTCCTGGGAAGGAGTATGGATTCGCATATCTTAAATGCATGTCAATTCAAGCATGCTCTGATCTGGAAATTCATAAAGGACTTGGGTCTTCTCTTGGCTGTTGTAGGTGTAACAATCAGTGTTGATTGTGGGGCCATAGCCCATAGGCCGATGTGAATTAGGTCCAATTAAGTTCAGTTCAATATGAATTAAGTTTATGTTCACTCAGAGAGGTTTGATTCTCCCTTTTAATTTGCAAAAGCGAATACAATAAAGGAAGAAAGAGCAATGGGCGGAAGGAAGAGACTGGGGATGTAAAGAAGAAGGAGGAAAAAAAAAGGTATATGTCATTAAATGATTAATTAAAACTTATAAAATGAGGATAAAGTGCACGTAAAAGAGACATTAAGGTTGAATTTACACACTTTTTAAGTTTAGAGGATAAAGTGCACAAAAACCTATAATTTAGGGGAATAAATTATTTGCCCAAACTTTCAGTAAACATTTGTTTTTATTAAAGTTAAATATAAATTTTGAAACATCAAATTAAAATTAATGATATTATATTTGTTTGTTAAAATATTCATTAACGGTCATGATACACGTACACTAAATATTATACACTTCATATACACCGTATTAAATACGTTGGGACTTACTACGAATATACGACTCTGTACTTAAACGCGTGTGCACGTGCGATTCACATTTCTTAGTTTTCATTCGCGTCTGTGCACAAACATTATTTAATAAAATGGACAAACATTATTTCGTTATTTCCTTATGCGCACAAACCTTTACACGGACCATACATCGCATAATTCATTACACTATTGGATGCACAAACTTTATAAGTATTTGTGCACAAACTTTATGTAGTAGAATGCACAAACATTATACGCTTATATTCACAAACATTTACATGGATCATAGATTCCAGAATTTATTAGACTCTTTGATGCACAAACTTTATAAGCATATGTGCACAAACTTTATGTGGTATAATGTACAAACTTTCACAAGTAATTGTCTACTCAAGCATTTGTAATAAGTAAACCATCATTATTAAAGGTAGATTTCATCTATTTTAAAAGAAAATTAACATTTTATTATCTTAATTCCATTTTAATCAACTTTCACATGATAAGAGAATGAAAATGAAGAGGATGAGGAGGATGACGATAATAAGAGGATGACAGAATGACGAAGATGGCGAGGATAAAGATAACAGAACGAGGATGAGAGGATGAAGAAGATGACGATGAGGAAAAATGATGTCGAGAACGAGTTCGGGATTGTGGCGCGTTATTTATAATTTTAAAAACTATACGCTATACGTATAATAATAATTAATTGCATATAATTAGATAATGTATGTATAAGTGTATGTAATATGGATGTACACGAAACATTTTTGATCCACTAAATATTATCTAGAAATGGTACAACGTGTTACACATTCTGGATATTTTAATAAAAAATGGTACAATAAGGTTGAGGTAATAAATGAGACAGTTAAGACAGGACGGTTTCGTCTTTATTTCTCGTCCCCACGCTCTGATTTTCCATCCATCCCAGCAGTTTAGCTTCTAATAACAATAACAATAATAATAAATAATTAGAAAAAGAAGAAGCCTTCCAACATCTTTCAGCTTTGCTTCCTTTGCATTCGATCTCGTTTATCACAACTTCAGGTCCTCTCTCAGGCATCATACACTTAAGACAAATCATAACACAAGATCATCCTAATCGAAATACAAAGGTTTGTTTCTTTCAAATGCTGCAGATATTCACACATTTGAAGGTTTTATAAAAGTAACATAGCTCATACTGAAACTTGTAACTTTATAACAAAATTTTGGTAGCTCAAGTAAGAATGAATTTTGCAGGGAAGAAGCTTCAAAATCGTTGTGTTTATTCAAAGAGAGGGAGAAAATGTGAGGGGGAGACGCATCTGCAGGACAAAAATGTAGAAATGGACTTGCTGCCGAACAATAGGAACTTCCCTTACTCTCAATTTCTCTTGGACTGAAGGTATGATTACTTCAATATTTCTCTTTTAGA
The DNA here is from genome assembly GCA_003254905.1 of Nissolia schottii. Lineage (NCBI taxonomy): Eukaryota > Viridiplantae > Streptophyta > Magnoliopsida > Fabales > Fabaceae > Nissolia > Nissolia schottii. Next base: position 27,243 of record QANU01033426.1, read on the forward strand.
TCTTTTCTCTATAATGTTTTTCAACTTAAAAAAAACTCTCCGTTGCTGCATTATTATGCATTTCTTATTTCACATTAACTTTGTAATTTCTACTTTGTAATTTCATGATGTCATAAATGTACATACACGCATTTTTTTTTTTTTCCGGACTAGTATATCTCTCAAGGTTCATGTTTGATCCAAAAATTCGATATAGGCGATTCAATTTCAGGCCTACTTGCTTTTCTTTTTTTTTTTGTTCCACAGAAAAAGACGAAATTTATCTTCAGAACATTGTTCAAGAAATTTTTTCTTGTTTATGAGTAGGCTTCCCTTACCTTTGTTTTATTGTTTATGAGTTTAAAATAGACAAGGTGGAAGAGGGTGGAAGAGAATGAATGATTTATATTTTATTGTTACAATTTTATACCCAATTTTTTATTTTACTGTATTTTTAAATCTCAAAAAGTACTTTGTATCATTTTTGCAAAGTCTCAATACAAAAGTTCTATGAAAGCATTTTGTATAATATCACACACCTAAATCAGAGCTTAAAGTTTAGAGTTTATAATTTGCTCAGGGACTAACTTGCTTAATATAATGTTTGCCAATTTTGGGGACAAATTTGATAGTTTCAAAAACTTTAGGACGAACTTGACCGATGCTGCCAACTCTAGGGATGAATTTGAAGGTTTACTCGTACTTGGAATTTAGGCACACTTACTGGTAAATCAATGGAAATAGTTGATACCATAATTTGGTGAGGGATTAATTTTATGTGCTTACAAGAAACTAAGTGGGTAGGATGGAATGATAAGGAATTGGATACCTCTGGGTTTAAGCTTTCGTATACTAGCAAGACAATATCTAGAAACAGTGCAGACATAATTTGTAGATAAGTTTTGAAAAATGATGATGTAGATGTTAAACGATTATGTCATAGGATCATAGCATTAAAATTTGGAGTTGAACAAGACACCTTTAATGTTATTAGTGCCTATGCACCATAGGTAGGATTAGAGGAGCACCACAAAATAAAATTTTGGGAGGATTTAGAAGACTTAATTTAGGGTATGTGTAACACCCTAGCTAGCTAGCTTACGCTTAAGTTGTAAACCATGCTTCACTAAGTTGTTATCTGCTTAGTTAGAATACTTATAGTCCTATATTAACTTTAGAAATATCTCTTTACTCAAAATATGGACCAATTTAAAACTTTTCCTTTCTTTATCAAAACATAAAGTAAGAGCCGTGCGTATGAATGAAGACAATATATATACATATATAAACAAGCGCTAGTGTTTACAAGAGTTAGGCATTTAATAACACCCCAGATAATTACTTCACAACATACTCATAAATATTATTCATACATATTGGTCCGAAAACACTTGCACATATGCTTATAATTAAATTTTCCAAGTACTACAATCAAAAGCTAATGGCAACCGAATCCATTTAGCTAATACAAAATGCCTACACGTCGTGACGTGTAGTTCTAATATGTCGTCCTGCTACCACCTGGGAGTCTCTTGTCTCTACAGCACTTCAGTAGTCTTCTGCTGCCTCCTTCTCTCCGGTGTACTTGTCATGCTCACCTGGAAACATAAGTGAGTGGGGGATGAGAACGTCGCGTTCTCAGTAGGAAGTCTGGGCCACTATCTATTCTTTATTTACTCCTACTGGTTTTAATCCATGCTAGTCCTGAGTAGCTTTATCTAGTTTACTAAATGCTCGGGGGAGACCCTAATCTTTATACTAGTCATTAACCTCACATACTCGCATTCAGATACCCTAAGTGGCTCACAGTACATGCATTATTCTAGACTACTTTCAACGTACTAAGGTGGTCAGTGTCACGACTTCCCGCCTAAATGTTCACCTCATACCAAACATGTATGTATAAACATTCACCGCATACCAACATATAAACATTCACCTCATACCAAACATGTATGTATAAACATTCACCACATACCAACATATAAACATTCACCTCATATCAAGCATGTATGTATAAACATTCATATCATACTGAGCATATATGTATGTAGTTCGTAGTGCATGCATCAAAGGATTTCTAAGGATTCTCCTACGTGCCAATGGCAGCGTCCTTCTTGATACTTGGTGTCCATCTTCCTCCTTTGTAGCCCGTGGGGCCGTCGCCCCCTGGCGGAATACAACCTACTTCTTTTCCGCGTCGTTGACGACCAGGCAGCGCTGAACCTGAATGGTAGCTAACCATAACTGGACTCGGCATAATGTTATCGTCAACGAAGGGAATGGCCATTCTCCTGGTGAGATGGTGAGGGGCCTGCCCTAGCGACAGGGCCAGGAGTGGACTCGTATTGTCACCTGCTCTTGTTGTCCACACTTGGGGACAGAATTACTTCTTTCTCTTCATTCTGTTCTTCCAAGCCAGGCGTGAACTCCTGGTCCTCGGTCTCATTCATTCATTCTTTCTTTCTTCTCTTTTCTTTGTATGACTCATGATTTTCTTTAAGTGTTTTTGTCTTTTCTTTAGCTATGACGGTAGTCATACGCACAGACGTAGGCCTGTATTTGTCATAAACCAATCCACCTGGCGGGACTGGTGAGGGGCTTGTCCTTTGGACGTGCCAGGAGATAGAATCTTTTCAAGTCTAATAAATTTATAACTGCTAAGGTCTTCCATACTCATTGTAGTAGGGACCTTCCTAAAATACTTCGATTTTCCTAAGTTCAATTATGGTCTTTGATTATATTAGGTGTCTGCTTCTAATTATATAAGGTCGTCCTATTGCATGTTGACGACCTATACCTTATAATGCATGAGATGACATGTGATAGACATATGTTCTTCCTTCCTCAAGTTGTCACGTCAACAACCACAAGTACACCAAACGTTTCTAATCTTTTTGAATAACATCTTTTCTGAATTGCATACAATGAGTTAGCTCACCCTGTCAATCCTAAAATAATACATGCAACTCATCCCTTTAACTTTTAGTCACCTTCCATTCAGCTAGGTAAGTAAAATGCACATACAATCGCCCCAAATAGCATAATAGTATATTTTAGTCATATTTCATTTGGTTAGAACTATACTTACTCATGCAACAGGCACAAATAGTAATTTAGCTTGAATTATGCTAACTTTTCTCAGGAGCACAAAATTCCAATTAATAGCAAACAACACCTTGAATCATTCTAACATTTTCATATTTCAAAAACAGCACATGCACTAGAATTCTCTAAATTTTCTCATCAAATAAATATAA
>QANU01033545.1:0-142273 GCA_003254905.1 Nissolia schottii
GAACTGGTATTCTCGTCTAATTAAGTCTTATTACAGTTATAAATATGTTTAATTTTTACTTCAGTTATTTTAAAAATCATCCATCAGTGGGTGGTGATTACTAATAGTGTAATTTTGTTTTACATAAATGTGTGGATTCCCTAAAAAAGAATAGTGTAATTTTGATAACCACAGTGAAGGTAGGAGACCCTTATAATGCTGCTATAAAATTTTGTGGACACAATTGAAGGGAGTCGAGATAGAGGAAAAGGAAGCGATGGAGGGGCTGTGATCTAAACAGATAATGCATTCCGTCTTGTAGTATGATTGATGCCAATTTAATGCTTTGTAAGGCATGGAGTGGAAAGAAAACGGTAGGTATGCAAGATAATGAGCGAATATTAACATTATTTATTTGTTTATTTATTTATTTTGATAATTTTAGATTAGGTTTTTTATGTATATTTCAAAAAATATTTTTTGGAAATAAAAAATTGAATATTATTATTAAGGGGTTCTTTTATAAAAGGTATTATATACTTTTTAAATTTTCAAATAATATAAACTTACACTTTTATTTATTAAATTATTGTTTTGAATTCCTTATTATGTTATTGAACAGCACACTACACTGCGAAAAGTCATTTAATTTGCATAAAATATTAAGAGCTTGCATTGTGGTTTTTGGTCAACAGGAGCCCACATTCTAAAATTCTCTCACGACACAACTTATGGGGCAAATGGCCCGAAATTGTACTGATCTATAATGGTATTATTACCGCCTCAATAGGTAAAGCCTGTTTGGTACATTACTTGGCCCACTGACCTTGAATGGGTTTGTGGCACAAATCTTTTATATTTTTTGTTGTTGGCCAAACTAAACTTTAATTAGTTAACTTTGGACCAAATGCACAACAATATCAGTTTCTAGTTATGGCCCAATAACAGAGGCCATTGTTACTGTTTATCAAATCATATTACAACTGCTGGGCCACTCATGCTAATTCACTCGGGCCACGGCTGATCTCTCGAGTAATATTTTCTTTGGACTAACATGTAATAAAGATGGACTATAAGGGAAGACCGAATAACCTTCTGGACAAATTTGGTCCGGGAATGATACCCGTTCAAATGGTAATGGAGGGTGGAGATTCAACATGAATAAATTGTGCTTTATGACTATGAAGACTAAAATTGAAATCTTGGCATTGCAATGACGATGATGGATGAGGTCTCCGGCGCCATACCACCTCCCCCGTCGGAGCCTCCGACCGCCTACCCAATCATCTGAATTTTGATCCTCTGATTCCCTTTCTTAAACCCACTCTTGTTAATAGCCAATCATTGAAAGATATAAATATGGGGGAAAATTCACAGCAAACCTTTAGGAAGATCACAACCCATAAAAAAAAAAATGAAAACTAACAGCAAATTTGATATTCACAACAACCTTCTAAGATTCACAAAATGTAAAATTAATAATAATAATAATAATAATAATAATAATAATAATAATAATAATAATAATAATAATAATAATAATAAATAGAACCTTCAGGTAGAGCAACAACACAGCCACTCCATGCTACGATTGGGTTTGTCCCTTGCAGTTCTGAGATACTAACAATACAAAACAAAGTGCAGAAAAAAGAGGACAGTACAACAACCACGTTTTCGCCACTCCTTCTACATTGTTGCGGCTTTGAACTCAGATCTTGTCGTTCCTCAAAAAAGGGAAAAGAAGAAGGAGAGGGTTTCAGTAACAACTCTTTTGCTAAAGAGTCCCCCGACCTTTTCAACTTCACAAATTTAGCCCCACACTAAATTGGTCGGTAACGAAGTCTAGTTCAGGGAAGAACGCTCCATCACTAAAATAAAAAAGTCATTCCATTGACTTTACCCAACCGTTTAGGAGAGATTAATTTTAACATGGTATGCTTATTGAGGGCTAGGCTTGAATCATTAGACGTGTTTATACCTTGCTAAAAGCAATGAATATATATATTTTTTTAATTGGGTTAAACATTTAACTGTTTTCAAAAGTTTGGTAATAAATGCAGATTATTATATCTCTAATAAATTATTATATCTCTAATATCCATAAAGATTATTACCATTAAATTTCTTTTAAATAAAATTTTGAAAAATAGTGCGCAAACATCAATTTTTTATTGGTCATTATTTAGTCAAATTTGTAGGACTTTCGCAGCTCATCAGTACTCATCCCTTTGGTGTAACATATAGTTGCATGTAGGCCATATGGCTTCTTCTAGCTTCAAAGTCAACTGACCCCGACCTGTGCTTTAACAATTAACATTATTAATCTCATACTAATAACTGAATTTATACAAAATAATAAATGGTTAATATAAAATATTTTATTATTCTTATAAATGAAGATTTAATTTATATCAATATATTTAAATATATTTAAAAGAGAAAGTAAATTATTATCATGTGATTGCTCATATTCCTTACAACAAATAATAAGTATTTTATATAATAAAAAATAAATGAAATAGAAGCGCTTACTTGTTCAACGAGATAAAAGAAAATAAAAAGTAGAATGATCACCGCCAAGACCCTACCAAAAGAGGTGGTTGTTATCTCTACATGTAATAAGTGACGCAACCAATCAACTGCATTTCCGAAAATTAAAAGGGCGACACTCTCCCCTTTACTCACCATGCTCATATCATCGATCCTATGTGTCGTTTGCAACAACTCTTTTTTTCTGTTCTTTTTTCACAAAATAGAGAAAAGAGGTATACACATACATGATTTGTCAAACCGACCTGATCACAATGAAGAAACATACCAGCAAAGCATGTTGATCCTAACTAGACAAGTGTAAGGTAGCGCATAGTATATGTTGCAGTTATGTACATATATATTGAATGGCATGCTTAAGTAGTTTGAAATGTAATGCGTCGAGAAAATTTTCAAAGAGTTAACAATATATATGGTTTAACTGGTTGAAGATAGATAATATTTGAGCAACTATATTGTGTGTTAATCCCACACTCATAAAGGTACGAAATCTATCTTAAATGAGAATTTTCGTGATTTTGAGTTGTTCATTTTTCCGCAAACACCGGGGAGAGCCTATGATAGTGCGGATATGTGATGTGCAAGGTATGCACCCTTAATTGCAGTTAGTCGAGAATAGGCAATATAGCTATAGACAAATACCTAATTAAGGAAAGACAGTCGATACTCAACAAGAAACCTATTTCAATTAGCAGCAAAACAATATGAATTTATTTGGATTTATCTTTTGTGAGATATTATTCAAGACACATGTTATTTACTATTGAGTAAGATAATATAACTCATATCTTATTAAGATTTAATTTAATAAAAAATAAGATATAAATTGTCACAATATTTCACATAATATGATTATAAATAACATTTATTTGATAAATAATTATTCCTTTTAGATATCTTATTATTATGACCAATTTAGATCAAATGAATCTATATCATTGTACTTGCACAAACATCAATGATCATATGAACTATGTTAACTGGTACAGTGACTAGATATATTTGTACTCGCGATTTCTTATATATTACCTAATTGGTATTTTTTTTACGATATTACCCAATTATTAAATATATTCAAAAATTCTTATTATCCAATTAATTATTTAATTGTAAAGCAAATTAAGTTAACACATAATTCTTCTACCTATTTTATATTTTTTTAGTGAAACTACAATAAGACAATTTTGTTAGAATGTTTGAAATTCCATCAAAATCATATCTCTATACCTATTATATATCTATCGTTCTATTCTATATAGAGATGTTATATTTTAACATCAAATTTGGTGTTTACGTCAAGTCTCTTACACACAATATATTATGGGGCTCATATTCATATACATAACGTGAGTATGAGTCCCATGATGTGTTATAAGCATGGTTATAACATTTGGGACTTGACCCAATCACCCCATTAGGTCAATGGTTTAACCAATGAGACTGGTCACTGAGTCACTTGGTAACTTGGATATAAATAAAATAATAATAAAAATATATATAACCTAATATATATATATAACCTAAAAAAATCCAAGTAAATACTATGCATTTATTTAAACATCCATCATAACATAAAATGACTTAAAATTACATAAATAAGGTTCAAACTTCAAATCTCATATCATACATAAATAATACAAGTTCAAGATCCTAAATCACAAATGATAAGTTTAATTTCAAACATAAGTAAACCAATTTTTAACTCACAAATACATAACAACAACAATACATATAAGGATTATGCACAAGGAGTCAGGGGGTCATATTAAGGTTCAATCTCTCATTCATTAAGTAAATCTTGATCAATTAATGGAACTTCTGATGAAAATGTTTGATCCGAAGACATCTCTAGTCAAAATAAAACAAACATGTTTTTATATTGATGATTGGAAAATAACTCAAGTGAGGTGAGCATTGAACGTCGTTTCTATTTTTTTATTACTTTTAAATTTTATTTTACTATAATGACATAGTTTTATTTTTTTTATAAAAAAAATATGACCTAATCGAGTTTTCCAAATCGAGTCAGGTCACACCAAGTTTAGAGCATGGTCGATCCAATAAGATAACTGGCTTGGTCCCATGGCCGAGTCATTAGGTTTCGGGTCAGGTTTTATAACTGTGGTTATGAATAGGAATGAGACTAGGTTAGACGGTCTGTTAGGACTTGCAGTTTGACCTAGCTTGTTTAAAAGTCTGTTTAGTTAAACAGGTCAGACTTCTCATAATTTGTTAGGTCTGTCAAGTTATAAAAAAGTATACACGTTTCATTAAAAAAAATTAAAGTTTGGTTATGCAAAAGCTGAACTCAGGACACTTCACTTACAAAAATATAATATAACCACTAAGCCACATGACTTGTTATGTAATATTATGAACTAACATTTTTTTAATATGTAACTATTGTGTTGTACTCTCCCCCATATTTAATTTTTCTTTTGTAATATTTTGTTGTTAGACATAATGAATGGTATAATTTTCTATTTATTTGGAAAGTAAGTTTTTTAATTTTAAGAAAAAAGGTTGGTCTACCCGACTGTAGGTCAGGCCAAACTTTTCAAACAGATCAAGTGAAATAAAAAAAAATGGGTTAATTATGTTTTTCGTCCCTGTAAAATTTGAAAGTTTGGTTTTAGTCCCTGCATAAAAGTTGTAGTCCCTGCAAAATTGTAAAATTAGGTTTTATTAAAAAAAAANTCACCCGTCACCGTCGCCGTCGCCATCCCATGCCCGTGCCCTCCGATATGCTCCAGATCCACTTCTACGTGACCTGACCTTACCTCAAGTTCGCTCACCTCACCTCCAACCAGGCCATCCTCGAAGCCTTCCAGGGCAAGAACCGCGTGATGGGAAATTCTACACAATAAATCGATAACTCAATCAGAGCTATATGCAGCGGATAATAATTTTTCCAACTTGCAAGAATCTATGAGGAGCAATAACAAATAATGTCAACAACAATAACACACAAAAGGAAGACACGGCAATTTTTAACGTGGAAAACCTTCTCAATGTGAGAAGTAAAAAACACGAGCACAAGCCAGTCAATCAAGCTCCACTATGATCAAATAAGGGTACAAGAGAGTCTCAATCACAGCACAAATCGTGCTCAATAAAAGAACAAGGCAAGAATGATGAAATAGAGAATAAGAGAAACCAGAAAATCTCAAATTCGTTGTTACTGTGCACGGCCAATTTCTCACTGCTCAGGCAAATTCTCGACAATCCCACCATCCAGATTGAAGTATCACGAGTTCCAAACCTGTTGTAAAAAATTCAGCCCGATCCAACGGTGAACGAAGCGGTGACGGCGGATCAAAAATTGCTGCGTTGACAAAAAAGTGAAAAACGTTTTCTCTTCTCTTCTCCTTATTTTCTATTCTTTCTTGTTGTTTTCTCAACCCTCTCTTAATCCTAACAACTGACCCCTCTCCACTATTAAGTGAGAATAGTGGGTTTGCAAATATTGGGCCTTTCTCCACATAAGAAGGGAGCTCAACCCAACAAATCTCCCCCTCACAACTATGTGGAGGTGATCGACAAACCGGCGATCTCACGACAAGTTTGCTTCTCGGTAGTGTCTTAGTCATCATATCTGCACAATTATTATCTGTATAAACTTTTGCCAACTCTATCAACCTAGCCTCCAAAGCATCACGTATCCAATGATACCTCACATCAATATGCTTTGACCTAGAGTGAAAAGTTGAATTCTTACCAAGATTAATTGCACTCTGACTATCACAAAATAGCAAGTACTTGTCTTGAACAAAACCAAGCTTCTGCAAGAGTTTCTTCACCCAAAGCAACTCCTTGCATGCTTGTGTAATGGCAATGAATTCTGCCTCAGTAGTGGACAACGCAACACACTTCTGCAGTCTAGATTGCCATGCCACAGCTCCCCCTGCAAACTTAATCATGTAGCCGGAAGTAGACCTTCTGGAATCTATGTCTCCAGCCATATCAGAATCAGTATAGCCTACAAGGGTAGGCTTATCACCTCCAAAACAAAGCCTCAAACTAGTAGTACCATGAAGATACCTCAGAATCTATTTCACAGCATTCCAATGCTCTCTACCTGGATTAGACAGAAATCTACTGACTGTACCAACAACATGTGCAATATCTGGTCTTGTACACATCATTGCATACATCAAACTACCCACAACAGATGCATAAGGAACCCGTTGCATATCTGATTTTTCAACTTCATTGGAAGGACTCCGTTTAGCACTTAATTTAAAATGAGTAGCAAGAGGAGTGCTTACTGCCTTAGCATTTTCCATCTGGAACCTCTGTAGCACTCTTTTAACATAGTGTTCCTGTGACATCCAAAGCTTCTTCTCTTGCCTATCACGCATGATTCTTATACCAAGAATTTGCTTAGCAGCTCCCATGTCTTTCATGGCAAATAACTCGTCCAATTGCTTCTTCAACCTGTCAATCATGGAAATATCTTTCCCAACAATAAGCATGTCATCAACATACAATAACAGGATAATGAAATCACTATTAGCAAACTTTTTAACAAAGACACAATGATCAGAAGTAGTCTTCTTGTAGCCTTGCTCACACATAACAGATTCAAACTTCTTGTATCACTGTCGCGGAGCCTGCTTCAAACCATATAGGCTTTTTCTCAGCCGACACACATAGTCTTCCTTGCCTTCAACAAGAAAATCATCAGGTTGCTTCATGTAAATCTCTTCCTCCAAATCATCTTGAAGGAAAGTAGTTTTGACATCCATTTGCTCTACCTCTAAATCAAGAGTAGCAGCCAAACTCAACATAGTTCTAATGGATGACATCTTCACCACAGGAGAAAAAATCTCATTGAAATCAATACCTTTTCTCTGTCTAAAACCTTTCACCACCAATCTGGATTTATACCTTGGAGATGTAGAATTGCTTTCTTGCTTTACCCTGTAGATCCACCTGTTTTCCAAAGCCTTCTTATCTTTTGGCAATTTCACCAAGTCAAAAGTGAGATTATCATGCAAAGACTTCATTTCATCTTGCATTGCATCCAGCCACTTTTTCTTTTCTTCACTCTCCATGGCCTCAAGATAACACTCAAGTTCTCCTCCATCTGTCAAGGCAACATAGTCATCAGAAGAATACCTGGTAGATGGTTTCCTCTGCCTATTAGACCTCCAAATTTGAACTTGCGGTGGTTCAGGAGCATCACCAAGATCCCCATCTTGTGACATCCCATGTTCCTCTTCAATATCATCAATACGAACATCAAAATCATCTCCATGTTGCTCATTATTCTGAACATTATTCTCAGTAGTATCCAGATCATGTAGAGGCATCCGAACTGGATCAACATTAGACAAACTATTATCTATCTCAGGTGTAGTCTTCTCTATCTTATCAATGTCATCAATGGTTTGGTCTTCCATGAACTTCACATCACGGCTTCTAACTGCCTTCTTCTCAACAGGATCAAAGAACTTGTAGCCAAATTCATCCTGACCATAACCAATAAATATGCATTGCCTTGTCTTCGCATCCAACTTGGATCTCTCATCCTTTGGAACATGCACATATGCTTTGCAACTGAAGACTTGCAAATGATCATACCTGACTTTCTTGCCAAACCAAATCTTGTCTGGCACCTCAGCATTCAAGGCAACTGCAGGACTCAGATTAATAACATGCACTGCCGTGTACAATGCCTCACCCCAGAAATGCTTAGGCAACTTTGCTTTAGAAAGCATACACCTAACTCTTTCAATCAATGTCATGTTCATCCTCTCTGCTAAACCATGCAGCTGAGGAGTTTTAGGAGGAGTCTTTTCATGTCTGATACCGTGCTACTTGCAATAGACATCAAACGATCCACAATACTCACCACCATTGTCAGTACGAATTCATTTCAGCTTCTTACCTGAGTGTCTCTCAACCAAGACATGAAATTCTTTGAATTTCTCCAGAACCTGGTCCTTTGTGTTCAAAGCATAGACCCAAAGCTTCCTGGAACAATCATCAATAAAGGTAACAAAATAAAGTGCACCACTAAATGACTTTACCTTCAATGGGCCACAAACATCAGAATGCACCAATTCAAGCAACTCTGACTTCTTTAAGGGAGGGTGCTTCTTAAAGGATACTTTGGTCTGCTTACTAGACATGCAATGAGAACATTTCTCCAACTTTGCACTCTTCAATCCTGGAAGCACATCCTTTTTAGCTAAACAATTCAATCTCTTCTCACTGATATGACTAAGCCTTCGGTGCCACAAAGAAGCCTCCATATCCATGGCGTTCACACTATCTTTAGCAACTAATGCTTTTGTCCAATACAGTTTACTGATTCTTTCCCCTTTGGCCACAATTAAGTTACCTCTGATGAGTTTCCATTTTCCTGAGCCAAAGTGATTTCCATAACCACCATCATCAAGCATCTGCACAGAGATCAAATTAAAGCGGACATCTGGAGCATGTTTGACTCCTCTAAGTAACAACTGCACTCCCATGTTGGTCTGCAAACAAACATCACCAATACCAACCACCTTAGACACACCATCATTACCCATCTTTAACACTCCAAAATCACCAGAAGTGTAAGATGTGAAGAACTCCTTCCCTGGTATAACATGCAGTGTAGCACCACTATCAATTATCCACATGCTCTCATCTGATACAAGATTAACTGAATCATGGTCACGGAGAATAATAAGATCATAATCGCAAGTAGCAGTAGCAACACGATCATCATTGTCATGATGTTTCTTTTTCTGCTTCCTTTTCTTATCGTTGCTTTCCATTTTCCATTGTAAACAATTTCTCTGTATGTGCCCTATTTTGTGATAATAATGACACTCCACATTCTTGTATCTGGACTTGGACTTACTTCTGCTATTTTGTCTACTCCCTTTCAGTTCCTTTCTCTGACTTCTCCCCCTGTTCTCAGTGACAAGTACCTCGGAATGAGAAGAAGTACCATGAGCCTTCCTTCTCATCTCCTCATTAAGAACACTACTCTTGACATTTTCCAAAGAGACAACACCATCTGGGGATGAGTTTGTAATTGAAATCTGAAAAGTTTCCCAAGAATCTGGTAGAGTATTTAGTAGCCATAGTCCCAACACTTCATCATCAAACTTGATGCTCATTCCTGACAATTGATCTCGGAGCCCCTTAAAATCATTCAAGTGATCTAAAATAGAAGTGTCCTCCTTGTAATATTCCCTGAACTAGAAGCATACAAAGTCTCAATCTTCTTCCAGAAGGATTTTGCATCTTCCTCATTAGCAATGTGATTATAAACATTGTCTTCAACATACTGACGAATAAAACCACAAACTTGCTGATGCTCAAACTTCCATTCCTCATCAGTCTTGTCTTTCGGCTTCTCAGTAGCATACACAGGAAAATGCAATTTCTTCACTAATAATAGATCCTTCATTTTCCCTTTCCACAAGTGATAGTTGGTGCCATTCAAACAGACCATCTTATTTGTATTTGCCTCCATCATTCAAGCAAGTCAAATAACCTCAACCAAGGAGCTCTGATGCCACTCTGATGGGAAATTCTACACAATAAATCGACAACTCAATCAAAGCTATATGCAGCGGATAATAATTTCCCCAACTTGCAAGAATCTATGAGGAGCAATAACAAATAATGTCAACAACAATAACACACAAAAGGAAGACACGGCAATTTTTAACGTGGAAAACCTTCTCAATGTGAGAAGTAAAAACCACGGGCACAAGCCAGTCAATCAAGCTCCACTATGGTCACCTTGTCCTGCGACTACAAGTTCACCGAACCCTCCAGCGAGTCGAACATCGTCGAATAGTAGTGCAGCGACTCCGTGAACCGGTCCAGGAACCCCGGCCTGTTGTGGTTAGCCTCCTGCTCCACCATCGTCGGTTGTTGGTGTTGTTTTTTGGGTTGGGGTTAGGGAGAAGGAGCCGACGGTTGTGTTGGAGAAATGGGGAGTGTAGGGAAGAGGGGCTGGGGGTACGGGTTTCTCTCTCTTTTTTTTTTTTAATAAAACGGGTCGGGTCAGAATTGGGTTTGGGTCATAGGTCTGGGTTGGGTTTTGGGTTATGCCACGTGGCATCCCATGTGGCGCGCCGCGTCAGCCCAGTCAACCCTCACCCCACCCCAGGGACTAAAACCTAATTTTACAATTTTGCAAGGACTAAAACTTTTATGCAAAGACTAAAACCAAACTTTCAAATTTTGCAGGGACCAAAAATATAATTAACCCAAAAAAAATCTTTGACAAACAATAGGCTATACCAATACCAAAATTGAATGACACAAGTTTAGCTTGTTAAAGGCTTGACTTCCTTTTATTACCCTTAGTTATAAGAAGAAGAAAAAACTTAAATGTACACATCAATTTTAACATTAAAATAGAATTTTGAATTTATATATGCAATGCCAATGACATATGCCGAACCTAGCAGCTAGCTAACGTGGTAATAGTAACAGGGCAGACATCATCAGCAAGTGGTTAAAGAAAGAGAATATGTGTGGGGGCGTCTGAGACCAAGTCACACCTACCTACTTTTCTTTCTGGAAGCAGTTCCATGCCATGCATGAAGATGAATGGAACCCCACCCCATTCCCTAATTAATAAATAAATAAAAACCATTATTTCATGGGCATGACCATGCAAATGAGGGACCCTACTACGTTTTCATTCTCCAATTTTCACCTCATTTGTGCATTCCCACGATGCCACGTATCGCTCTCTTTCTATTATCTTCTAATTTATGTACTTTTGCTATGTCATGTTTTAACTGGCCCACCGGCGCCAAACTCTATACTTTGAAAATTGGTTTATTGCTTAGTCTGCCACCCCCACATGCCACGACGCCGTTTTCCTCCGCCATGCATCATATGTGTAGTGATGTTCAGATGATGTTACGTGCCCGAATAAATCACTTACTTGGCCATATATATCAACGACAAAAGTAGTTGTACAAAGATCTATTTAAATATAGAGTCAGGTTTAATTATTTAAAATTGATCTAATCTAAATATAAGATCGATTTAGATAAAAGTAAACTTGAGTCAATTTGACTATAAATATTTTATGATATAATATTTTTTGGATAATGTATTATAATTAAAACATATGTCTATTTTAGTGTGTAGAAAATAGAAATTTAGCACGTGAAATATGTATTGCTGTAATTTTCTTAGTTTATGCATCTTAACGAGTGCAATCATTTTTTTGTTTGTGTTATGCACTAAAACTATAGAAGTTTAAATAAGACTGCTAAAATTATAAATTTTATGTCATTTTGTTGTTGTGTTTGAAATTAATGAGTGTTTAGTTAGGAACTATGATGTTTATTTAATTAGGAAGCAAACTGAGAAATAAAATGGTTGGTTTCCAATTTTTTTTAACTTTATTTTTTAATGGATGTCATTTTTTTTATTTTTTAGTTTGAGATAACATGACCTATTTTAGGTTTGATTCAAACTCAAGTTTTAACTCGATCCAAAGATGATTAAATCTATTAATTGAGTTTAAATTTTTAAAATTAATATAATTCAAATATAAAATCAGATTCGAGTAAAGACAAATTCGATTTAACGTGACGATCCATATACACTCCTAAAAAGAAAGAAAAATTCACGAGATTTTGAGTACCATTTTCTTTGGGCTGTGGGTGACACAAATACAAGGATAAGGGATTAACACGTGGCGCATATGTATGAAGTCAGAGTGAGAGCTTTTATGAGGGGCGAGAAGCACATTGGTCATTTTGATTGGGGAAATTCTTAATGATCAATCATTAAATTTAAGAACATAAATAATAAAAATAGAATATATCAATTTTATTGTGTATTCTATTAAGTATTTGTTGATCTTATAAGAAAAATTTACTTTTATTATGCCTGTGTTCTTAAATTTAAAATATTAAAATTGTGTTTAAACAAAAATAAATAAAAATAGATTGGAGTTTTATATAGTACCATATGTGAGAAATTATAATTAAAATTTAAATTTTGATAACTAGTGTCTTTAAGCTATTTATTATAAAGTTAAAAAAAAAAGAAAATTTATATTATCTACCATGCATTAAATATATTAAAAAAATAGTAAAAACTTTAAAAAAATACTGTTAATTAAACTCTTGTAAGTTTTACGAAGGGTTATTTAAGGTACCACGTATGAGTCACTTTGATAGGCAAGTTTGTGAGGTTGAAGAGGTCTTCCGTCTGCCCCTAGTTTGTGAGGTGCTTTGGGTTCCTTTGATAGGCATACACGTTTACATAAATTCAATTCATATTTAGATATTCCTTCCATTTCATATTACAAGTCATCTTTTATTTTTTTTAAATTAAAATTTCAATGAATTAATTCAATTTTATCTATTTTATTACTAAATTCGTTAAAACTTCATAGAAAAAAAATGGATATGAAAGAAAATGTCAAAAGACGAGAGTTAGCAAACTCAAAAGAGTAATGTTATATGAGTTAGTTTTTGAAATTCAATAGAAACTTCAAATCTTATTCTTTAAATAAAATATTTTTTAACAAGTGTTCTTGACAATTTTTAGTTTTTTTTTTCAAGTTATATCCCTCAATACATTTTCTTTTTACAATTTTTTTTTACCTACTACATGAAGTAATTATTTACTATTTTTTAAAAATTTAAAATATTAATTGTATTTATTTTTTTATTATGTTTAGTGTGTACAATAATTTGTTAGCGAAATTGAAAATAAAATATATCATTACCGTACTAGAAAAGCTGAAGACCACGAACACATATATATGCAGCCAAAAGGTAGCTTTATTCAGAGTCAAGTTCACAGTCGATTCACACAAGCGCCGCCATAACATTGGATTACGAAGTCTCACTTTTCACTTGATCGTTCACATTTCACACTAATAAATATAATTCATGAACGAAGAAAAATTAAACTAACGATGATGCATACACATTGTTTTACGCTTACGAACAAAAACCAGTTCCACGTAAATTGAGATGCATGTGAGGGTTACGTAAAACTGACACAAATGGGTTATATAAGGAGTTCCCATCTTCTCAAAAAAAAAAAGAGGGAGATCCCATCTCATCTGCGTCTGGTATAACTGTATAAGGAAACGTTAGGTTGTATTTCACATGCATGCAGAGCTTCTTATTTTTTACCTTCATTTTACGCTAGTATGTTTGATTGTACGATGTTTTATGAAATTTTCAAATAATAAGAAATTATTTTAAACAAGAAGTAAATTAGTTTTAAGACACAATTAGTTTATGTTGGGTTTGAATTATTTTGGTTTGGATTAAGTGATTTTTTAACTAATATAATTATTTTTAAAAAAAATTAAGTGATTTTTTTTGGTTCTTAGATTATTTTAACCGTTTAATTAAATTGGATTAGATTTCAATATTCAGTATGAAACCTTTTTTCATTTGTTATCTCAAATTTGAAGTCTTAGATATAGAATAATTTGTGCTAAAAAAAGGCCTCTCCCTAAGTTGGCCATTTAATTTCTCGACTTGAACATAGGAATGACAAAATGAGTTCAACTCAACGGGACAGAACAAGTAACTCAGTATTTTTTGTGGGGCAAGTTGAAACTTTCAATTCGTTTAAAATTTTTAAATCCGGGAGTTGAAATTGTTTGACTTGGGAGTTAAGTGGGGTAGAAGCAAGGCAATGTGGGTAGGTTCGCTGGGTGAAAAAAATTGGTTCTTTAGGTTTAGTCATTTTGACCTAACCCAACCTATTTTATTTGTAATCACTAATCTTACTTGGCCCCAACTCATTCCCTGACCCCAAGTAATAAATCCCTCATTTGTATATGGATCATAATTTTTTTTTTATACTTGAGATGGTTTAAAATGGTTACTTTAAGTATGTGTTGTATTTATATTATTTGTTTAAAATGTAAAAATGTTGAATATGCATATATCTATATAATTATAATTTATTAAATTTATAAAAATAATGTCTCAAAATAATAATTACATCATTTACTTTAGTTTTATCTCAAATGTTTTTTTTCCTTCAATTTAATTTTGTGGTGTTTCGCAAGCTAACTCGCCAACATTATAGTAACAAGACGAACATACATTTTTTACTCCTAAACAATTAACTTGACTCAAATCGTTTAAATGTGAGTTATACACATATTATCTTGGCTCGTTTACCATTAACTTAGCTTGACACTAGTTAGCTTGACTCGTCTAAAAAATCAACTCAACTCAACTCGTTTAAACATGAGTTATACATATGTTGGAATGTAGTTGGCGGACTCTTTATTTAGTTAAAGATAAGAAAAAAATTAAACCCTTTTTCTAGTGCTATTTATACACTAATTTTACTAAAAATACTAAGTTTTTGTTTTCACACTATGTGATGTGTATGTGAGTTTTGTCGTGTGTGAACAAAAAATTAATATTTACACTAAAATTAAAGTAGAAATAATTTTTTTTTCATTGACAAAACCAATGTCGATTCACAAGAATTCTCCTTCAAAAGTCAGAAAAAGTCTACCTACCAGGCTACGCATTTTCAAATCAACCTTTTCGCTATGAATGCACCATGGTGATTGATTTGTAACTTTCATATATTGTCCCCACCAACACCCCCCTTCTCTCGGTATATTAAAGGCCAATCTCTATCCCCTCTCAATTCAACAATTTTAACGGCCAGTCATGCCCTAGAGCGGGGATTGAATCCTATTTCATCTTAGGCTCCCTTGTAAGATCACGTAGATAAAAGTTTAATAAGTTTTTTTATATTAAATAGTGTTTAATATGATATTATTAGAACATTTCTAATATAAGGATTAACTTCGGTTATTTTTTTTTTACCATATCATTATTACATTAATAGACAAGTCATCATTTTTGTCATAAAATCTAAATTAATATTAGAAGTGTGTTTATCTATAATGGAATAGACTAACCATAATTCGCTTCAGTTAGTTTTCATTTTTTTATAACTAAAATGTTGCCGCATTAACATTTTTTTAAAAAAAAAGTTTTCGTGTGAACAAGGGTTTAATGTCCAATTTACTTTCTTAAAAAATAAAAACTCATTAATCTTTGAATTTCACAATAGTTAAACCCATTATTCCTTCTGTCACTAAATTTTATAAAGTTCTTTCTGTGTCTTCTAATATTAATCTCTTTCAAAAATTTAGGGCATTAGTTAAAGAAGTCAAAATAAAAAATAATAAATTGATTAAACATTCAATGTCATTGAAAATATACAAATTTTACATTTTTTAGTATAAAATTATCATATATGTATTCTTAACAAGTGTCCTAGTGGCACTTATTAGCAAAATATAAAATTAAATTATTCTATATTATTTGGCCCCTTAGCATTTCAATGTAAAATTAATGATTATATACCAATTTTACCCTTAGTGAAGAGAGACTTTGTGAAAAAATGAGTAATTAATATATATATATATATATATAAAGAATGGTTTAGTAAATTAACCTTATTTTTTTTTATAAAATTAAAGCCATTTAATAACTTCCTTAATTCTTGTACATTAGTCTAAAAGACTAATATTAAAGAACACATGAAGTATATTCTTAGTAGTTTCGGTAACATCTCACTCTTTCCTTAGTGAAAATTTTCCCAGATAACTATTCGTAGACCCTTGATAGGAGTTAATATGTGAAAGTCTGTAGGAATTGTTCGGTTTAATTTTGACAAATTCTGATGACACTCAAATGATTCCTACTGACCCTTAGAATTGGATGATAAGATTAAATTGTCTGTTAAACAGAGTTATGCTTAGTTTCAGACGATTCCACAGACATTAGAACAGCTCCGTTTAGCCAGTAGAATCTAACAGAGAGTCCCAAGTCTCTGGAAACCTAACTTGTACCGGAGAAAAGTTTCAAATACCTTAGATTCGCCCCAAAACATCATTAGGGGAAAATAGGCGACAAGAGGCGATTGCAGAAATGCAAGCGGAACGGTTGTCTGCAGCCACCAGAGCTCAACGACGCATCAAAGGTATCTGTGAAGAATACTCCTCCGGAGAAAAATTCACAAAAGCCTTAAGTTGACCTCAATTCTATGTCAAGAGAAATTAGGGGATCGCGACGGTATGCTCGGAATATTTTTCGGACGACCGTGCGCGACACATCGGGACTACTAGCGACCAAACACGAGCAAAACGGGACCGGGAGGGACCCAAATCTGATTTCCCCACGTGATGGCTGCAGATTTTTGTAAGAAAAATAATAAAATAAGGGTTACTATTCATTGATGTGACCTTTTATTTATCCAAACTAATTAAATAATTAGTTAATTAAATTAGAAATGACATAATGGTAATTTTTGGCAAAAAATTTGGTGGACCAAAATGCCCCTAACCCCACGGTCTCCTCCTCTATAAATAACCCTCATTTTCACATATTCTCATCCTTCCCAAAACTCTGCCCAAAAATCGTTTGGTTCAGGAACTCTGCCGGAACGCTGCTGAAATCAGGAGACTGGTTCAGGAGGCTACACACCTAGGGAACCTGCATCTCTTCAACCATCTCCAACCTTCTCTAAGCCTCTAATAAGGTGGGTAAACTTGGCTTGCTCACCCCTTGGTGGCTTATGTTTGCTTGTATGTGTTTCTGTGAACTAATGTGCAATATGTTAGATATACTAGGCTTAGGGTACATAGATGATTTGAATGTTTTGTAAGCTTAAGTATGATATATAATGGTTGATGGAACTTGTGGAAGAACCCCAAGAAGTGAGCATAAGCAAAGAGGTAAGGGAAAGCAAGAAAGGAAAGCAGGAGGCTCAGGTTGCGCCCAGGGCGCCGAGCGGTCTTATGAACTGCTGAGCGGCAAAGGGGACCACTGAGCAGCCTCATGAATTGCTGAGCGGCATTGGGTTGGGATTTGGCAAAGATGGAAAATGTTTATGAACTTTCCAACTTCAGGGACACTGAGCGGCAAAAGGGACCGCTGAGCTGCCTGAAGGCTGACTTGAAAAATGGTTTTAAAAAGTATGGGACGTGGATGGTTTCAGGGACCGTTGAGCGGACCCACAGGGACGCTGAGCGGCTTGAAAACCTGGAGACCTGAACAGGAGAGACGAAGTGAACTGGGAATTCCCGAGGGTGTTAAGTAACCCAGGGAACTCTAGGTCACCGAGCTAACCTATACCAGGGAACGAACGTTTATGAAAACTATCTTGGGGCCATAGTTTCCAACAACCATTGATTTGACAGATGTATGATGTATGTACATTGCATGTAATATGTAGTATGGTATAATGCATCATGAGGACCGGGTTGTCACTTAAGTGTTAGGATGACCTTAGACAACTAGAAGTTAATCACTTAACGCTTAAAGATCATAATTGAATGCTAGGGAACAATAGATGTTCTAAGAAGGTTCCGACCACTATGGGTTCGGTTTACCTTGAGACAAGTACATAGTTATATAATAGGAAGCCCTTCTATTGGCACGTCTACGGACAAGCCCCTCACCAGTCCCAAAAGGGTGGATTGGTCAATGATGTTAATGAAATGAAAAGAAAGAAAGAAAGCAGGAAAAGATAAATGATAAGGGTGACGTCACACCTAACGAATGATAGTGATAAGGATGATGATATACGAGTCCATGCTTGGTTGCGTCAAAAGGGAACCGACCCCCGCCATCCCAAAAGGGTGGATGGTTAGGCCAATTGATGGTCGATAATGGACCCTAGACCTCCATTGGTGGTTCGCAACCACTCAGGTGAAAGCGCAGCCTGGTCGTCATCAATCTGGGAATAGAAGTGGATGTAGTCGTATGACCACGACTACATGAGCGACGGACTAAATGTAACAAGAAGGACGCGACCCTGGGCTCAAGTTCACCAGGAAGCGTAAGAGAATCTCAATTTTCCCTATGCATAAGACATATAATGAATGAATCTGTGGTGAATGAATATGTGATGAATGAATATGCGATGAACGAATATGTGATGCATAAGTATATGAGAAATAATTGTATGTAAGTCTATGTATTAAGTAGGTTCCGTCAACAGAACGCTCGAGAAGGCTTATGTATATACGCGAAGGAAGTTAATAAGCACGAGAACCTAGACAAGAAAGACTAGATCCCCCAGTCTCCTGGTAACTTAGATAAAGTCGTTCAGGACCCTAGACGAAGATAATAATCAGTAGGATGTTAGTATGCATGAACACATAGAGATCTCCTGAGCGGCATGATTCATAAGTGAGTTAAAGAAGTAACCCCGCGCTAAGGTACACCACTGAGGACGAACGTTCTCACCCCCTCTCGCTTATGCTTCCAGGAGCAGGCGAGGACTACGAGGGCTACGAGGAGCAGTAAATGACAGGGTACGACCCGCAGGAAGCCAAAGACCAAGACTCCAAGGCCCTGAGGACAAGCTAGTCTAGTTTTACACTAGATAGACATTTTGTTATGTATTTTGATGAGCATGACGGATATAGGTAAATTATTATTATACTCTGAGTTGGTTATAATTTATCTGTAATGGATCAGGTACTTGTTTATATAAATATTTATACCGTGAATGATTAACAGTCGTAAACCCATGCTCTATCGTTTGTATCATATAGCTTGATTCTCACGTGGCTCATACTTTATGAATAAGTAACAAGCAGAAAAGTTTTAAAATGATCTATATTTTCTTAACCTAGTATTTCCGAAAAGTAATGAAGGATTATAAGTATTTCCACCAAGTGATTAACAACTTAGTGAGCATTGCATACGACTCGAGCGTAGGCAGTTAGCTAAGGTGTTACAGTTTCTTAACCTTACAATTGTTAAGAATTATATAAGGTATTTTTTTTTTAAGGGACTACTTATAGCATATTTTATAAAAAATAGTAAGAGTGAAACTAATAGAAGCACTAATTATCATTTTCCTTTTATTTAAGGATTAAGTTGGACAAACATATAAAATCATAGAATTTAGGAAGGAAGTAAGACATCAATCCTCTAATTATTTTGCTTAGCATAAAACGTGGCCTCTTTTTATTGCATTAAAAGATCTATCCTAACAGCTATAAATGCGAAAGCACAACACATATCAGCTCCTCAACCTACCTCCCCACATAAGGCCATATTCCCATTCTTCTCACGTCTCCTCTTCCAATCATCTTCCTTGGGAGAGAAATTATACCCCTCAACGGGAGAGGCAAATAAAATTTCAGGCCTTAAAAAGAAAACAATGGAAGAAAGAAACGCGGGCCTCATCGATATCGGTTCGTGCGTATCAAATCTGATACTATCAGGAGGTTCGAACACCTTAGACTCAATCTTCTCCCATTGCCCCCAAACAAATCCTTCCACCACGTTATTGGAGCCCATAGGCCCTGGAGGCTTCGAGCCATTGGGGTCCTCAGTCTACTTCCGCCAAAGAGACATCCTCCAAAAGTTCCACGACGAAACCCGCGCCAAACCCTCTCCGCCAGTAAACCAACTCATAAGCTACAGCGCGTGCGCCGCCACGCGCTCAACGCTGGGCCCACCTTGCAAGAAGAAGCTGTACAGGGGAGTGAGGCAGAGGAGCTGGGGGAAGTGGGTTGCGGAGATTCGGCTCCCTCAGAACAGAATGAGGGTCTGGCTCGGAACTTACGACACTCCCCAAGCCGCGGCTTGCGCCTACGACCGCGCCGCTTACAAGCTACGCGGCGAATACGCGCGCTTGAACTTCCCGGCTCTCAAGGAGCCGTCGGCTAACCCGTTAGCCGTCGAAGATTCCGCGAGATACAACGCTTTGAAGAGTTACGTGGATTCAAAGATTCAAGCCATATGTCAGAAGGTGAAGAGAGACAAGGCCAAGAAGAAGAGGAGCGCCGCGCCGAAGAAGGTTGATGTAAACGACGGTCAGATGGAGAAACGGCAGAAGATGGAGTTGTCGTCGACCACGACTTGTTCTTCGTCTTCCTTAGCGATGTCGCCGTCGGCTTTTTGCGACGGTTGGGGGAGCGAGTTTCTTTCGCCGAGTATTTCGGTTTCAGAGTACTCTGTTTCAACAGAGTTTCCGACGATGGAAGAAACAGAGGACTGTTCATTGGCGAGGATGCCGTCCTTCGACCCCGATTTGATTTGGGAAGTTCTGGCCAATTAGGGGAAAACACGTTCCCTTTTTTACAGGAAAATTTTTTGTATGTTTTTGTAATAAATAATTTTTCTTCTTCTAGTTTATTTATTACTTGACATGTCAATGAAATTATTTAAGAAATAAAAATATTAATGTACTAAGTAATAAATGGATTAGAGAAAAAAAATAAATCTTACTCTTCCAAGAGAACACCAGAATTTCTCTGGAATCGGACGATGAGGAGAATCTTAGAACGTTATAGTCATCTATTATCAAAGGTCTATTAGCATGGGGCACATGAGTGCAGAAAAAGTGTAAATTAGAAAAATTGATGTGTTGGTGGGAATTCATATCGTATACTTGCTTTGCTGTAGGTCTTTGTTTGTCCGAATGGTGACAGGTCCTTTAACCTTTTAAGCGGGGATGTGATGGCTGTTATTTTGCCCCCTTGACCTTTTCTTTTGCTCATGGATTTGGTAGGAGTTCCAGGATTTTTTTAAAAAACAAAATATATAATTGCATTGACACTATTGAGTTCTGATCTCTATCCTCATCACTCCTTCTTTATGTTTACTTTATGAATTTGGTGTATTGGTTTGCATGTTACGTCTATGGGGAATGTGGATTCTAGTGCATCCTTGTAAATTCTGTTGCATTAACAAACTTCTTCATGCATGATTTAATAGTACAATCCAATTGCAGTTTATATTTTTGTTAATACTCACGCATGTTAAACACTCACGAACAAAATAGATAAATAAATATTATTAACTAATATAAACAAATAAAATTAAACACATTCGTATTTGTGTATATATACATATTTAATAAGTATTTTTGTTTTTTTATTTTATAGTGTATATTTTTTTCTGTGGTGTATACACAATATCCACATTTAGGTGTAAAAATAATATATATATTTTTTAATCTTGTAGATAGTTTCCGCTTATTAGGGTAATATATATAGCTAATGCCTTCCTATGGTTCCGTTTGAAACTCTAATAAGGAATCACTATGAGTTAAAATACTGTCATATAAATTAGGTAATGTATGAAAAACATTATCTGATCAATCGCCATCACCCTAACAATCATGTTTTGGGGGCTCAATCAGTGGGTCTCCAATTGAGTGAGACCACCATAATAGCTTCTGCCTTGTGAGTTACTCCATGGCGCTGCCCTTTATCACTCCAATAAATTGCAAAAGTGGGCTGTGTGTGATGCACGGCACTGTGATGCAGACGTCACTCGTACGACCATTTTTGGAGTGGCTGAGTCAAAGATGAACTCATTTATTCCCATTTACACTTATTTGCTTCTAATTTCTAGATGAAATCAGTAACTTGTCGGCTTCCCCTTGCTTGTATGAGCAGAAAAAGTACAAGCTAAATCTTCAAATTATTTCTTGAATTTTCACTTGTATTTACATTATTTTTTAATGACTTTTTTTTTAACTAATCCTTAAATATTTTAAACATTGTCTTTAATAGTTCTTTTGTCTAAATTTTTTTACAGGGATAATGTTTGAATGTTTAGAAACTAATTGTAAACTTTTCTATTTTTTTTTTAAATGAAAGACCATTGTAAAGATTAATAAAAAGTTTTAAAGACTAATTAGAGTTCTGTTAAGCACTTTTCTTTACTTAATCATCACTGTTAACCCAAAATTGTGAAAGTAATAATAATAATAATAAGTAATGTATATTACCTCATAATTTTTTTATATACCAAATAAGGTAATGTAAATTCTTAGTTACATGACCTGTGCATATCAAATACAATAATGTAACATTACCAATAATTTAATAAGTGGTAATCTTTTTAGTAATATTTAAGGCAATATATCAAACGTCTCCTAATATCATTACTATAATCTATCCTATCCTACATTTAAGAATAAAAATGAAAAATGCCAATGAATCCACTGCAGAATAAGATTGGATGTGTTTGGAATTGAACAAGATGGGAAATGAATTGATTTGTAAATCAATTCTCATGTTTGGTATCTTAATAAAATAGAATTGATTTGATTTCTTAAATTTATGGAAATTCAATTTGTTTACACTAGATATCCTATCATTCTTGCAAGGATTTATTTAGAATTGATTTTATTTTAAGATAAAAGACTATTTTATCCCTATTCAACTAACTAAATTTACAAACTCTACCATTTTCATCAAATCAAACCTATTAAATCTTATTATTATAAAATACTATTTTACTTCTATTTTTTCAATTTTTTAATAATTTTTTGACTATTTTTTCAAAAAGGATATTTAAAAAAAACTCAATTTTTTTTCAATATTTTGTCCGTCTTTTTAAATTATCTTTAAAAAAAATATTATTTTAATTATTTTAATTTTAATTTTAATAAAGCTAAAGATGTAAATTAATCAAATTAAATCAAATCAAATCAATTCCTATTTTAATGAATTCCAAACATGCTAATTGATTTTTAAATCGATTTCATTCTCATCTTATATAGTTAGTCCCAAACATGGTAATTAATTTGCAATTCAATTCAAGTAATTTCAAATTAAATCAATTCTTATTTCATTTGATTTAAAACACATCCATTGAGTACTACCACGTATTTAGATATTAGATTCATTTGCCATAAGTAGTCCCTTAACAATCTAACTATTTTCTCTTAAAATATGGTATAACAATCTAACCTGTTTAGGGACCAACTAAGACATAGATATAAAGTTCAGACACCAAATATAGTATTAGCCTTTTTTTTTTTGGTATTGAAGGGGGCTGAAGCCCAACTCTTAACTCTTATATCAACTATTCAGTTTTAAATGGGCCTACAGTGTCCCACGTTATTAGGCCCAAAAGTTTTTGTATGCTGAGGTTTGGGCCTTGAGGTTTATTCACTTCCCTCACTGTTGACAAAATGTCATCCAGAAAAGATAGGTGCAGTAAAAATAAAAAGGTAAAAAAGGATACGAAGGGTTCAGCCGAACTAAGAAACCCTACACCATAGTTGAGCCTGCGTAGGACAAAATTTACGTCAAGTTTTTTTTTTATCTTTATTACATTTATTTCTTAAGTCATATAATGACATATAATTTTTTTAATAAGTAATTTAAATATTAAAAGTGTACATTTATATAAAAAAATGTTCACGACTTATTATATTTATAATTTAAAAAATAGTTGTAATAGAAGTAAAGAACTTGACGTAAGTTTTATTCAAATTAAAATGCCGCTATAACATAATGTAGAGCACACAGTCTTACCTAATTGTCTATAATCATCCAATAATTTATCCGGTGAGGCTCCTACCTTTTCCGGGTTCCTTTAACCAACATAAACAAAAGTGAGAAAACTAGAGGCTTGGACTTGGCCAGTACTGGCGGACCGGTCAACTGGGAAACCCGCCACGTGACTGCTGTAGTCAAGTACTTTTGTTACTGGATCTAGTTCGGTGCTAGTAAATATCTTATGGATTCACATTGCAACAACTTTTAAATAATCATCGGTCAATTGCAATAAAACTAACAGTTTACTCAGTAGAGCCAATTGAGTCGTTAGTGTAATATTGTTGATAAATACTTAGACGTAGCCGGTATTGATAAAATAAACTACTAAGGCGTAAGCTTTGACTTCACGCACATCTGTGTCATATATTATATATTCCCATTTGACTTTTGACAAGTACACTGTATATGTATAATTTTATAAACCCAAGTGTGAACACCGGTGCTTCCTTCACCATCTTGCCCGCATTAAGAATCAATTTAATTGCTATTACCACGAAAATCAGAGTCTGGATTTTTATTATTCAGTTACAGCTAGCTAGCTAGATATATTCCGATTATATAAATAAATTTGGTTCAAATTATAAATTCCCCTGCAATGAGGCGTTACGGAAAGAGTGTTGTTACCTCGTGTAAAATTGAAACCAAACGTGGGCCTCTCATTTTTATCCTCCATTATTGTTGGTGTTGGAAAGTCATTCAGCTTTTTTGTTTTATAAATAGGCTAGCTAGCTAGCAAGTAGAGCAGAGTAAAGGCATTGCAAAAGAGAGTCTTGTAATGGGGAGCACAAAAAGGGAGTCACACTTTGTCTTCATGAGCTATGATCCACAATACGAGCGACTTCGTGCTGATCGGTCTGTTCCCACCTCTTTGTAATTTCATCGTTAATTTCTGAGAAATAATCAATATGATTTGCAGCATTTTAATTATTATGTTTTTTTACATAAATCTGAATTTATTTTTTTAATTTGGTAGAACCAAGAGAGGGGCGTATGAGCTGGATTTGTACATTAGCAGAAAACATGATGAGCTCTTGGCGAGCACCTTAGAACCAGGAAGCTACAAGAAGACATCTTCTTTGGCCATTGTTGATGGCTTTGCTGCCGATATCACTGAGGATCAAGTAATATTTTAATTTTCCCTCCGATATATATTATTTGCTCTTGCTAATTAGTTTCTTAATTATCACAGTGATAAATTATTAGGGGCTCATGAGCACCAAATAAGATAATGTTATAGTTATTTGTATAGTGATATTTCAGTTTTAAGTAGTTAATGATAACTCCCTCCCACTATAAAAAGCCTGAATACCACTCTACTTTATAAGTAGTTAGTGCACAATCCTTCTTGGGAGGGGTTTTAACATTTATGTGGTTTTGGGAGGGAAAAAATTCCAATATATGGGTTGAAAAGAAAAATTACTAAAATATGGGCCAAAATTCTGAAATCGCCACTATTCAGGGCGATTAGTGGCGATTTCAGAAAATCGAAAAATTAAAACAAAAATTTAGACTTAAAAAAAAATTTTAATGTCTGAAATCGCCACCCCCTGTGGCGATTTCAGACAATTGTTTTTTTTTTTTTTTAATTTTTCGATTTTCTGAAATTGCCTTAAATAGTGGCGATTTCAGAATTTTGGCCATATTTTAGTAATTTTTCTTTTCAACCCATATATTGAGATTTTTCCTCCCAAAAACCACATAAATGTAAATATTCCCCTTCTTGGCATTACATGAAAATTGAACATATCTTATAATAATTTCTCATATGATGATTTTTACGTATGATGTCTTAAGTTCTTTTGTTCCTCCTCTTTACCTTACTTTACTATCGTTTTCAAACAGGCCACTGAGCTCAGATCTGCAAAAGGAGTGAGGGTTGTGGAGAAAAATGAAGAACTAGCTTAGAGTAGTAGTAGCATAGAATATATATTGGTTGAGGATAAAAATGACAACACCTTTGTTGAATTAACTTCTCTGCTCTTGAAGTTCAGTTATGTTTAATTTAGCTATATTTGAAGGCGTAGACTCTGATCTTGGTGAGAGGAAACTAATTGTCTTAGGTAAACAAAAGCAGATTTGTGTTAATTATGATGTGTGTGTGTGTGTGTTTTTTTTTTTTCACTGTTGTGTTAATTATGGCCGATCACCGATATATATGAATCTCATTTTGACTATAAATATAATGTAGGCATGTGGCCAACTAGAGAACACCACTCTCTTGCACATATACATTCGATTCTGTTAAATTGTAATGCATTTGATGAGCTGATCGAAATTCTTCTTAGTTTAGGAAGAAAATAGATGTCGCGTCTGGAAAATCATCTTAAAAAAGCATCGGATTCTTTATGTGCAAGTATTAATTTATGTTCAATTTGTTTTCATACAAAGGGAAAATAACTAACTGCTAGCATTTAACGAGATTATTTAAAACATTTTTTTTCTTTGGAGCAAAATAAAAAGAAAATTGCGAGCCATGGAATTCAGGAAAATACACACATAGCTGTCAATTGCTAGTTGTAGAAAACCACTTGTGAGGCAAAGAGACTATGAATATAATTGACTCCCTCAAAGCAATAACAAGATAAAAAAGTACTATATATGAAATATGAATATGATGGGTACTTAATACAGCAAGGCAATGACAACAACCGGAGCATACTTGCTGTTCTAGATCCGGAAAAAAGTTCATTCACTATGACACCAATAATAATGAGACTCCGATTTCCTTTAAACCCTAAAAGTTCATTCACTATGACACTAATAATAATGAGACTCCGGTTTCCTTTAAACCTTTTTGTTTAATTTAATCGACCAACTCGTTAAGGTAACATCGGAAGCTACACGTTTTAACCGCGGGAAGATGTAAGGTGATAAAGTTTTCCTCTTTATTTTTTTGTTAGTGTCTAAGTTTTAATCCTCATCTTAAATAAAAATAATTTTAAAATTCGTGGTTAGTGTCTACCCCTTAAATAATTTTATAATATGTGAAGAGATTAATAGCTGCACTAAATACTTTGAGAGTTAAAAAAACTTATTTTTAAACAATACCAAATATAAAAATAAGAGTTTCTTTCACTAAATCTTTTTCGTGAGCTTTTAGCAAACCTTTCTTTACCTTATTAATTGTCGGTTTGTGGATAGCTTGGAAAACCCTATAATGGTGCTCTTTGTTTTTGTGTTCAGTATTTTGAGTAAGAAAATTGGACCGTACTTGTCAGAAAAAAATACCAAATCATGAAGGATTTACATCTGTTTTATTGGGCCACTTAGGGCCCAAATAATGGCCTCAGGCCCACATAAAAATGCAAATGAAAACAATGAACCAGACAGAAATTTTGAAAAGGGCAGATTTCCTTTGATAATTGTGTTGTAACTGGTAACTGGTAATGCAATCCGCGGTATGTTTGGAACGTTACATAAGCAAAGTCCAACGTCGGGACCAATAATTCGTGCCAAGGTTGCTAGTTTGGGCAATAAAGAAGCACGAGCTAGCGTTACTTGCTTCCAGTTTTGAACAAAGTTTGATCAGACCAAACGCTGAACTTATGGGTTTGGTTTTTCACATGCTGGAATATTATATGTCACAAGAGCTCTCTCTTTTTTTCTCACCTTTCACTACTGACAATGGCCCCCACCAGTCATCACACAAAGAGTTTAGATTCAGGCCCTCTTTCAAGGTTGAATCCTCGTGCAGCATGTGTAGACATATACATCTTGCAATTTCCATTTTTATTTATTTATAGAGATTTCAATACAATCCACACATTATATATATAGGTACGGAGGCAAATTAAAGCCTCCCAACCCCCACAAAAAGGGAAGTATAATTTGTAGCTAGCAGCAGCACTTTGCGTGCACAGCATCTCTGTATCTAGGGGCCACGGGGGGCGTACATGCAGCTCTAGTTAGGCCTTCCCTTTCCTTTGAGCAGTGTTATTGGTATTGAGACATATAGCGATGATCAACATAATTTATAGCACTAGTATAGTCTATAGGTACTGTTTTTGAATTTTCAGAGAATGTGTTTTAAAATGACGGACGGTGGAAAAGTAGTAACAAACCATCTCTTTTGAACGAACATGTTATATTTGGGGACGATTGACCATCATCATATAACCCTACAACATTATATCATTCTAACAATATTTTAATACATCATTCGAAAAATTATACATTGAAAGTCAGCATGCACGCATTTTGCAAGCGCTAATCATTGGTCTTGCGCTGCATGCTAGCTAAGTTTTCATGTTCAAAGGTAAGTGAATGATATATAGCAACCTCAAATCAACAAGAAGCGCATAACATTTAGATTTACCTCTTACGATCCTTCCGAGAAATTATGACGTAACAACCACTATTCGCTCTCCCCAGGTACTTCCGATTTGCCTCCCGGCTAACTAGCAATTTCGGAAGCCCTTGAGGGAGAGTGAGCAATGAATGCTACTGCAGGCTGGTTGGCCACATAAAAATAACATAGGCCCATGAAGTGCAAGGAATTGATGTGGGAAACAATTAATCAAGCTAGATAATTATAGTCAGGCCAATGATCCTTTGTAGTACTTAATTTGCATAAGGGAAAGTTTATTCACTCCTCATCAAGGGCCTCTAGCCACGGACATGCACCCAATAATTGCAACTTTGCAACATTCATCAAATTAAATGATGGTGCCGGCGAGAAGCCCTTGAGGGAGAGTGAGCAATCAAACCCTTAATTATGTATTCACCTTTCCTCTCATTGGCTTGGCTTATTCCCTTGAAGGGTTCGTAGAAGCCCTTTTTATAGTGCATAAATTAACATAGAAGCTGTGTTTAACACAATGTAGAAGCCATTGACCTTAATGAGTGGGGCCCCCCATATCTTAGCACTTGAATTTAGTGGCAAAGATCAGATTCACTTTCTTCCTACGAGGATCTATCTCCAAATTGTAGAGCCATAATCAGATACGCTCGAATACAACTAGCTAAGATTTTGGACTCTCAATGCATTATGGGGTAACTTGTTGAAGAAAATAATATCGGTTGCTATGCCACGCACGTGGCATTAAAGAACATTGAATAATTAACGAGATTGGCCTTTAGCAACCTTGAAAAAACAATTAACACAGAATAAAGCAGGTTTCATGAGGCATCTCAACGCGTTATCTTCAAATCCCATGAGCGCTAATTATCCAAACAAAATCACTGTTTGACATTCCCTTTCATGTCTTGTCCTTATTTTCTAGTAATCTTGTCTTTTGCTTTATGTTACAGCTCGTCCCTTCTCTGAATGTTCATTTCACAGGTGTCTCCGATCGAAAGTCTTTCTACATTTCACGTGTAACTAATGTTTGTTCTTTGGGGGAAAAAAGTGAGTTATGTGCAATGAATAAAGCACCTTCTAGTCAATCTTTAATCGAAATGTTAAGTTTACTAATTTTGTATGAGGTTGTCAAGTCACATTCTTTCTATCATTAGATTAGATTTAAATGGATTGTGAGTGTAAATTGTCATCACATATTATATATAATGAGTACATTTAATATCTTTAAAAGGACGATGATATAAAATTAATAATTTCTTTATGCACTTACCAAGTTATCAATATATGGAAAAAGGATTACAATCAAGGAGCATAGACAAAACAAAAGATTTGGTCATAGTAATATTTTCTCCTTTTCAATTTAATCATCAATTCAGGGTTAACACGAACTTTAAGGAAAAAAATGAATAACTTATTTTAATAATACTATTTTTTAAAAAAAATTATATACAAACTTATCTCTAACAATGTATCTAATACAAAAAAATTGAGCTACTAAAAAAAATTACTACCTTCTATTTACCAAAAAATATATGACCTTCTAATGATTTATAATTACTCTTTTGTTAAGAATTTAAGAGTCTTTTTTTTTTTTATCCTTTTTGAAAAATTTGAGAGTCTTGGAAAAGCTTTTCAAATTTGTTGTTAGACAAAAGGACTGAAGCCCAAACACACAAAAACACTATCTCTCTACAATAGTATTATGATATATCAGCCGAGCAATATCACTTAGGCGGCGCTCCTTTAAGCCCAATCAAATTCAGACCAAAACAATAAAGCCCAATCATACAGATAAATTCTATAAAATATTTCATCAATAAAAATAATTTAACTTTCTAACGCGGTCGATGATGTTGCAGGCAACTCTATGCGTGCTCTCACATTTGGCGCGAAAATTAGAAGCGCGGGCAACTAGCGTGATATAGGTTTACAGCATAAAACCTAAAGGGGGTTTTGATTTTTGGGGATTGGGAAGTCATGGATGATTCTGTACCTTGTGCAAAACGACGTCGTCAGAGCAAAGACCCCGAGAGTGAACCCTCGCCACCTCCACCTGCACCTGTGGTCATCTTCGCTCATGGTGCCGGTGCTCCTTCCTCTTCCGATTGGATGCAAAGGTTTCTCCCCCCAATCTTACTCCCAAATTAATCATTAAAAAATTACATTGAACTTTGAAGGCATAAGCTGTTTCATTGTGTTTTTTCTTTCTTCATTTTTATTAATATATTATAGAATGAGTGTTGTTATAGAGTGTTGTGTAAGCTCAATCTGTGTGTGTTTTTTGGTAATAGATGGAAGAATATGTTGAAGGAGGCACTCAATGCTGCTGATGTTGTCACTTTTGATTATACTTGTGAGTTTGTATTGCCTCCAAACTGAATCCCCTTTTTTGGCATTGAAATTAACACATTTTGATGAGGAACACCTTTTGTTTCCCATTTGCCAGACATGACTGGTGAGAAAAGGAAGCCTCCTCCCAAGGCAGAAAAACTGGTGAAGTATCACTCTGAAATTGTGGAGGAAACTGCTACCAAGTACCCTGGCCATCCCATCATACTTGCAGGCAAATCAATGGGTTCAAGGTATCTTGTCTATTCTTGGGCTTGGGAACACCCAGTTAGGATTATTAGTAGCAAGATATATATGACATGGCATATGTTGGATTTGTTTTATTGCAGAGTGGGCTGCATGGTGGCTAGCATGAAGGACATTAATGTTTCTGCTGTTGTATGCCTGGGCTACCCATTGAAGGTTTGGTGTTCTTTCTGATAATCTCATGCCTATAGGATAAACCAACTGCGTATTATGATGTCTGTTGTTCTTTTTAGGGCACTGAAGAACTTTTCCAACTCTCTGGTACTCCATGACTCATTTGTGATTTTCTTGATAATTCAATGTCTGCTTATACCGTTGTTGATATTTACATGTCATGAATCTTTATTCTTTTAAATCTGTGCTGTATTTTTTAGCATGTTGCTTCATATGCAGTTTGTCCTTACATTAACTATCTTAATTTGCTCACATGATTGATGAAGTTGTCCTGCTTGGGAGAATTTGGCGTGAAGCCCTGAAACTAGTTTTTTTTTTTTTTATTACCATGCTACTCCTTCGTTTACTCTTCTCTTTTCCATTTCTTCCGGCTTGCTCTATGTATGTGCTTCGTGATACATTCAGTTTTCTGTTTCAGTAATTTTGTGGCATTCCACACTGGAGCTATTATGCTAGTCCTAGGCGCATTGGTCTTATGTGGGTGTTTTTGTGAAACAAAGATGTCATGTCATGTCATGTCATTACTACTAAGGAACAGAATTCGAATAACGTAAGGACTCCATTAATTTAGTTGTCAATTTTTCAGGGCATCAATGGTGCAGTTAGAGATGAAACACTGTTACAGCTAACAGTTCCTACAATGTTTGTACAGGTAGTATTTTCTTTTCATATTTGCGATTAAATTTTATGTGTGATACAGTTCTGCAGTCATAATTCTCCAGTTTTACTCTGTACTAGCCTATTGAATGAACCTTCATAGCGTTTTTAATTTTCATCAGTATACTGCACACATGGACATCCTATTTGATATATTATGCTAGTGTCTCTCCTAATGGTAGTCTTATACATGTGTTTCTTGCACAGGGCAGCAAGGATGGTCTCTGTCCACTTGAGAAGTTAGAAGCCACTCGGAAGAAGATGAAAGCCTCCAACGAGCTGCATGTCATTGATGGTGGTGACCACTCTTTCAAAATTGCTAAGAAGCATCTGCAAGCAAGCGGTTCCACACAACAAGAAGCTGAAGATGGTGCTGTGCAGGCCATTGCAGCTTTCATTTCGAAGTCTCTTGAAGGATGATGAACGCCCCTCTGGCATTGTTGTTTCTGCGCTGTATCAAGGTTTGTATATTCATTTTGTTGTATCTTGCTTTGTGGTAATCTTAGCCTTGTCCTTGTGAGGAAGGCTGTAATTATATATACTGTCTTTTGTAATTTGGTTTTGGATTTTTATTCTTGTTAGCAGAGTAGACATATTATAATTCCTTGCTGACAGAATTGAGAAACATACTTGATGAGGGCAGTGTTAGTTTAACTATATGCAGCTTTATATATCCATATCAGACTAAGTAACAGGTATTATAAGATCATATGGTAGAACAAACCAGTAATATGGACAGACTTTAACTTTTATTATGCATCACAAGGCACACACAGCCAATTGGAATATTGGCATTTATTCCCCCAACTACACTGGGTACAAGAATTACATAATTTGTATGTCATATAGAGACCATTTATTTGTAAGATGTTTTTTTCTTTCCATTTGCCACGCAAGCTTTGTTTATTTGCATCCCGTTTGTTGCTGCTCCTTTGATGAATTCTGCAGAAGCAACCAAAAAACAGAAGAAAAATAGACTCGGTCAATAAGAAATCAAATCTTGTTCTAACCCAACATAAGATTTTCATTTCTGTATGGTTATTATGTAGGATAGATTTGAGAACTCTAGTGCATGCTGAGTGTACTTGCCTTGTTTTTGTGGCACTTGTCATCGTCACTGTCACTGTCACTGCTGCTGCTGCTGTTTCCTTCATTGTTCTGGCGGGACATACCATTCCTAATCCTCCGGAACAAATTCATATCCTTCTTGTTGTTGATGTCTGCGTTCTTCTTGCCATGAGACCCAAAGCATGTCGTAGTCGTGCCATAAGGAGGGTCCTCGTATTCGGTGGTCTGAGTGATTTGTGCTTGGACCACACAAACTGTGATCTCGGTTTTGGATACACCACGCCTCTTGTCATGCTGGGTCTGACTTTGGCCATAGTAGTGAGTCTCCTTTTTGGTGTTAGTGTGGCCCTGCGATTCGACCTCTTTATGGCTGAAGCATTGGAGTTGATTTTGGGTATTGCCATGGCGAGCATGGTGCCCCCTGAAAGCCTTGTTTTTCATTTCAGAAAGCTTTTGGCCAAACGAGCTGTTTTGGGTTTTTGGCTGGCACACTTCGATGGTGGTGGTGGGATTTTGGCACTGAGCAGAAGCCATTGCAGTGGCTTATGTTGGTGATTTCCTGTAATTTGTTTTTTTTGGTGTTGCATGATAGCCCAATAACAGCCTTTTATTGGCACAGCAAGAGTGGGAGCTCCTCATCCACCCTCTATAGTGATGGAATAATATGGACTGAATAAAAGTAGTCTTATCATGTTATCAGCAAAAAAGAAAAAAGGGAACTTATTCTTTGCGTCCTTTCAAAACGTATCAAAAAATAAATTAGGTGAAAGAACCTAATTTCATGGCATTAGCACCACAGGGCGCAGAGACATGTTGAATAAGTTCCCTCTTCCCACTACATTTGTCGAGCAAGGACTTGAGAAAAGTTCGTATGGCATTTTTGTTTTTGGCAAACAACTCATTGCATAATTGCTAATCAAATTTCTCCCCCTTTTTCCNTGTATTAAATGTTAGTATTTTAAGTGAGTGATGAAATTAATCGTGGGCCATAAATTTAAGGACTCGAAGACTTATAGGTGAAGGTTTTAGTTTAAGACATAACTTAAATTTTGTTATTGTGATTTCTTGCTTAGTCTATTGAGGGTGATCTGTCTAAATTTTGGGTTCCTCTTGACTACTTTAATGAGTGGGGTTAGAAACAATTGAGTATTTTGAAATGAGGGTTGGGGCTTGGGTTTGGTCATAGACTATATTGGAGCCTTGACTACAGTTCTTTGTGAATATTTGAACAGGCTTCAATTGTGCAGAAGTTGAAATTTTAAGTGTGAGAGATCAAGTTTCATATTGATTAAGAAGAGATTAGTCAATACATTATATATAAGTGCAAAGACTCGAGACTCAGTCCCTTATGCTTTACTCCTTTTATTCAATTTTAACTGTCATTTTTTATTTTTAAATATATTATTGAGTAAATATATTTAAATGTAATTTGTGTTAAGATACATTAAATTAAGAATGTATTTATAAGTCAAAAGTAACTATTAAAAGAGGACAAAATGGGTATATAAAGATGTGGTGTCATATTTGTTACGGTGATTTCTTTGTAGTCTATTTGATGATGATATATTGAATTTTGTACTCTCTTGACCACGATAATATTAAAATTATTAACTTTGCTTTAGCGCCTTTAACTAAGTTCATATTTCAAGCTAAAATTGACTCCAATAATTTTTATAATGTTATATCTAGCACCATAGTCTCAACTATTAACTCGAATTGGGTGAAAAGATACATTTTAACATCTCATAGATTTGCCACTGTAATTAAGCCTTGTATTTGCTTGATCTTTCTTATAAATAAAAGTTGAGAAGAAGTAAGAATGACGTCATATTTCTCTAAAATTGAAAATAGAATTGTTGTAAAGCAAATCCAAACTCATAATAAAAGAATTTAATGTAATTGTTTTATGAAAAAACAACCTCTTTTAATAGCTACATTATTTCTATCCATATATATCTCTCAACTGCACGAAAATTTAATGCACTCATGATAGTGTCAAAAGAAGATTCTTCTAAGTTTTTGGAGCAAGACATTTTTCTTATTATTTATATTTTCTTGTTAGTATAAACATGTGACGTGTAATGAATGAGCACATATTACAAATTTTCATTGATAAGAATCTTAGAAAAATTACATCACAAAAACTAATTATCGTAGTTGAAGAGTCTAACAAAACACCCCCCTTAAAATCTCAAACTTCCGGCATGAGACTCAAGTCTCATGCATTGCAATTACGTATCCCACCACATTCTTAGCCCCAACGCCCACCTAGGCTGTTAATGTAGCCCCTTAGGAGTCTCGACAAAACAGATTGCAGCTGTAAAACTTTCAATTTCGCGCTCTACATTAATAACTTTTAATTATTTTCATTTTCTTGAATTTGCAAAATCAGGATACATGTGATCAAATGCAAAGTATATGATGAAACTTTGGGTCAGTCGTTGAGTTGTCAATTAAACGATAATATACAACTCGACTGTTTTTTTTAAGATCAGTACACAATCATGGCGAATTACTCCCGTTCGTGCTCACTGTTTTAGAAGAATACGTGTGAGTCATGGGAGCTAGATTGACGATAAATTGAACATGGTATAGAAATTGCAAAAATATTAATAATAATAATAATAAAGCAAAAAAAAAATTCTATAAAAATAAAAATCAAACGTATTCAACACACCAATCAGTTTTATTCATAACAAGGAGATCGATTACATATCAGTCTCAATCACGGACGTCTTACACCATACATAAACCAAAGTGTACGTACATTGATTTTTATTTTCAAATTAACGTACTATTAGCTAGTTATTATTATTATTATTATTTTTAATTATGGTACTTTGTTTATTTATACCGGGGGCAATAACCACACGGCGCACGTTACATGAAGGAAAGTTCCGAATTCTGATCCTCCAACTCCAATTATTATTAGCACAGCCAACTGCTGCTTAATTGCAGTTGTGCATGTAAAATACACATGAAAGCGCCATGAGTATAATCCATGAGAAATCAATCAATCAATATTGCAACTAAATCCTTAGGTTTACTAATATTGATTCGGATTGAAAATGTACAAGAATCTAATTTGCATTTAGATACATTAATTATAAGAATATATTAATTTAGTAAAAAAAAAATAACTTATATAAGTGGAGGAATGGAGTATAAGATTATAAAGGGGTTACTTGCCTTCCGCCTGCGGCAGCCCTTGTTGTCGCTGCTGTGAGCAGAGTCTTCTGGAGCAGACCTCCCCTGCTGCTGCTCCTTCTTCCACTACTGTTGCATTGTTGGTGGCGGTGCTGATAGAAGAGCAAGGTGAGAGTGGTTGGAATAGAAAGCAGAGAGTGAAAGAAATTGTTGTATTGAATGAATTAGGCCTCAGCCTATGTACAAATACATATATACCAGCAGCAATAGCTTAAGTCGCAAGCTATCAATAACTCACCAACCAACTTATTTAACTGCCCTAATCAAACTAACCACCATAACTGAAATGACTACCCTACATCCAACTCTCGTGGATGATTACTCTCTAACAGGTGCCATGATGATGAGTAGCATTCTGCTTCTGGGTGCTGCAGCCGCAACTTCCATTAGTTTTGGCGGTTGCAGCAGCAGCATAACTATGCCCCACTGACGAGTGGGAAACCACGCGGGTGCCAGCATTGTTGTGCCCTTTGAACATTTCAGTTACTTTCTGCCCCAATGAGGAGCCATGCTGCTGACTCTTGTGTTGTTGGCAGCTTCAAGTTTGGGCGGTTGCCGCAACTGCAACAACAGCAGCATGGCCATTCCCTGATCCTGATGAGTATGAGTGGGAATTAGCCACCGCCTGGGTTTGGCTATAGCATTGTTGTTGGGTCTGGGTATGGTGCCCTTTGTACATTTCAGTTATCTTGTGCCCAAGTGAGCCGTGTTGTTGCTGGCAACTTCTGTGGCACTGAACAGAGGCCATTTTGGTAATTAAGGGAATGAAAGGTTGTTTATTGCTTTGTTTCTGTGGTTTGTGGTTTGCTTGCTGCTTGTGAGTTTTTGAACAAATTATGGTCTTTCATCTCTTGCTTTACTTTCCTACATCAATGAACAAATTTGGGATCTCCTTTTGGTCCAATAACAAAAACAATGCTCTTTTTATTGTAATATTCTATATATCACGGCATTACCCTTTTTTTGTAAATCATTTTCGCCCACTGAATTGTGCTAAATTAATTTCGTTCAGACATAGTTGGGATCAGAATTATACAATATATAGTGTGTTTTATTTTTCGATTGTGATTTATGCCAGTCCCTACCTCGCCCACTTCACGCACTTGCAATTCTACCGCGTTCCATTTCAACAAAAATAAAACATTTTTCGCAAAGGAGAAAAGAGACCAAATAAATGCTTGGAACTTAGAAGTGTGTACTACTATGAGACTTTTGTATGTTTGATGAGAGTAATGCTACTTAGCCAAAATTATTGCTAAAAATATTATCATAATTTTTTAAAAAATTCAAAATGGTGGTTGGATAAGTAAAGAAAAAATAATCGCTCATTTATAAAATGGTTAAAAATCATATTATATCATCGGGACAAAAAGATTATGGCAATAAACTATTTTTCATGTTCAATAAGCGCCGGCCAAAGAAATAATAGACAAGGGCGAATCAAGATACATTTAGTATAAACCATATTAGTGCATGCATGAGGATTTTTTTACAAAAATATGCCTTCAAAATTAGCATATTCCTATAATATGAACATGATAAATTTTTTACAAACGTATCGGCGAAGGTACTGAAATTGCCACAAGCAATGGCAATTTCAGTACTATTTTTTTAAAAAAAAGTGACGATACTGAATTCACCACAAGCAATGGCAATTTCAAAACCATTTTAAAAAAAAAGCGACAATACTAAAATTGCCACAAGCAATGGCGATTTCAGCACCATTTAAAAAAAAACAACGGTACTAAAATCGCCACAAACAATGACAATTGCAGTACCATTTTTTAAAAATATAAAAATAAAAATTTTAGGATGCTAAAATCGCCATGTGGGTGGCGATTTCAACACTCAGACTCATACATTTGTAAATTTTTTTCCCCAAGCACATTATAGACATTAATATATGTTGTAGCCATATATATGATATAATCCCCATGCATGATGCTCTAGTCCTGAGTGAAAACTTCGTTTTACTATCAACCAAGCCCACCTTAAAGCCAATGGGCTAAAATCTGTTATCAGTCCGCTAACCAATTCAAATAAAATTCTTGCTCCATAACCAAAAACAAAATATTTTGGTACATGTCCAAGATACCCATCAAAATGAGTCTAATGACTAATAAGACAACTAGCATAAGTATTTAAAGCTTCTTTATACTCAAAGACAAGTATCGAATCCATGGCATTTGGTTAATAAAGGATGAATTCCTTCCGTTCAATCACGCTAAAAAAATAAAATATTTTTGCAATTGAAAAAAATAAAATAAAATAAAATAAAACTTTTACAAGGAAATTAAAATCATGAGTCATTAGCTTTGTGCTCATCTCTTTCAACATAAAAGTTTATATAAATTACTCACGAAAATAATTTCGTTTCCTCATAATTACTTCTAGTAAGTTGCACACATGCCACTTTCAGGAAGCTTTGGCATCATATCTAATACTTGGTCTAGTTAGTTGTCTCATGACAATTCATACGCCAATTTCATTGCGTGTAAGAAACTAGACTTCAATCAATCCTTAACTTTCCTAGTAGCTACTTACTTACCCTGCTGCATTTAGTCTGAGGCAGTGCATATATGCATGTAGCATATTCCTTCTTTGTTGTATATTGTTTCCTTCTCAAATAATGTAGATGAATATCAAGATGCATGGTTCGATGCGTTTTTGAGTGGGGATAATCTTCATCAATATCAATAACTTTTTTCAGAAATGGAAGGTTGTAGAATCCCAGTTCTGTGTGAAGTGGGGCTATAGCTGGGGACTAGGCACTACAAAAATAAAGAACTATATATATTGTATTCTCATCTCTACTTTTTTTTTTCCTTCTGAACGAAATCAATTTGGCACATATTCGGTGGGCAAAAATCATAAAATAAAATTAAAAAAAGGTATTCTTTTTTTTTTCTTATTAGACCAATAATGAAGAGAAAAAAAAAGTAGATTCTAAGTTTGTCCTTCGATATAAAGTAAGTTCATAAGGCAGTACTAAGATGAGAAACAACACATAAATATAAAAATATGATAACACAATTGTTTTTTAATTACATAATGTGCATGTGTGATTGGAAAATTTGATGGAATAGATGCATGGAAATAGAGGTGGGTTTTGTTTAACACAAAATAGGACACAGGAGAATATGAATTTTTTCTGTTCTCGAAACCGAACGCTGCAGGCTAATTGAACGCAATGGAAGGCCCCTCCTTGCCTATATATACATCGCAAGAGCTCACTCAAAAACACACAAGCAGCAAAAGAAAGCAATAACCAACCAGCCCTCTCATTCCCTTTAATTACCAAATTAATGGCCTCTGCTCAGTGCTACAGAAGCTGCCAAGAGAGCTGCCAGCAACAACACGGCTCCTCATTGGGGCAGAAGGTATCTGAAATGTACAAAGGGCACAACAACCAAACCAAAATCCACACCCAACAATGCTATAGCAAAACACAGGTGGTTTCCCAATCATCAGGGCATCATCATGCTGCTGCCAAAACTGAGAGCTGCGGCTGCCGCCAAACAACACAGTCGGCCACAAGCACCAACACCGCCAAGTGCAATGGTGGAAGAAGGAGCAGCAGGGGAGGTCTGCTCCAGAAGATCAAGGATGGCCTCTCTGGCCACAGCAGTGACAGCAGCGAGAGTGACAGCGACAACGAGGGCTGCCCCAGGAGAAGGGTAATTAAGTACTCTCTCCATTCGCACATAACTGTCCACTTTCTATAAATCTAGATTTGTCATGTGTTTTACTCATCAGTTTTTGACTAATGATGCTTTGATGTGTGTTATTTACATGCAGAACTGCAATTAAGCAGCAGCTCAATGCGCCAATAATAATAATAATTGAAGTTGGAGGATTAGAATTCACAACTCCCCTTCATGTAACGTGTGGTGGCTGCCCAGTATAAATAAACAAAAAGTACTCTAAAATGAAAAACACGAGCAACTATTTAAATAATTGGACCTTAAAAATAAAGATCAATGTACTTTGGTTATGTATGTATGGTGTCAGTCAGAAACTGAGACCTACTATAACTAAATTAATTATACTATGATATGTAAAATCAATCTCCCTATTATGAATAAAAATAAAACTGTTTCGTGTGTTAAAATCAGTTTTCACATTATTTAAATTTTTTTCCTTTGCATTTTCTATATCATATATTCAGTTTAATATCAATCTCAGTTTTTTTTTTCTCGGAATCATTCTCGCCCTCATGACTCCCACTTCTTAGACCTTAAGTACAAGTGGAAATAATTGTCACAGTATATTTGATTCAACGAAAAACATTTATTATGGTGGTGGTTTAAATACCCTATAGAGTAAATACTCAAGTTAATTGATTCACCAATTTTTGATAATTTTTATAATTAAATTCATCAAATTTTGTTATCATTTTATGTTCTATATGATCGTAATAAACTTTTCATTAGTCAAATTATTAAAAAATCAACTTATAAGAGGTTTAGAAATTTGCGGATCATGTGAGCTTACGATGCACCTCTCTACAAATATTGTATTGAAAAGTATTAATTTATCACATTAGATCATATAATCCATTAATATGTCATATTAAATCATGAAATGATAATAAAATTGAATGAATTTAATTAAAAAAATTATTAAAAATAGGTAAATTAAGTAGTATAATATATTTATCCCGTGAGATATTTG
This sequence comes from Nissolia schottii, assembly GCA_003254905.1. Taxonomy (NCBI): domain Eukaryota; kingdom Viridiplantae; phylum Streptophyta; class Magnoliopsida; order Fabales; family Fabaceae; genus Nissolia; species Nissolia schottii. The sequence goes on from QANU01033545.1 coordinate 40,518, forward strand.
AGAAATCATCAAATATATTTATATCACTTTTTAATAGGCACTCTAAGTATTGCATAAACATTGAGTAAGAGAAATATTAGAACGTATTCTACCTGCGAATGTCTCTTAGAAGACAATGTTTGAACATAATTAAAGACTAATAAGATAATTCTCCATTTATATAGCTTTTATAGTGAACCAACTTTAACTAAATTCATTAGAGTCCAACTTCGTGTTAAATACCAAAGTTATGAAAACGATATAACGTAACTAAAATGGATATGAAATGATTAAAAGTTAAAACTAAGACAAAATATTTAATTAAAAAAATCCATAATGATGAGAAAAAGAAGTACGGGTAAAACAAATTCTTTTTACTCCATAAAATAATTTTTTTTATCAATATTGAATTAATGATTGAATTTCATTAATTCAATCATTGAATCATTTAAACTTGAGTGATCTCCTTTAATTTATACAATAACTTGACCCGTTCATCTTTTCTATAGTACAGGTGTACAGTATACTTCGAAAGAGTCAGACCCAATACGGGTCACTCTACTAGAACATATTTAGAAACAGAGTTGAATCTATAGTTATTCAGGGAATCTCAACCCTCCATGGCCAGCCAACATGATGTTATGTTAATTATTACACGATTGACTAAAATTATGTACTCATGGCCAATTGTATTTATTTTTCAAACCAATTATTTCTTTTCACAAGCGTGGAGAACGGAAAGTAGAGTAGAAGGAAAGCATAGAGACTTCGACGAAGAGAGTGCGAAATCAACTAAGAAATGGGGGTTGATGCCAACAACCATGTTACACGCCATCAGGCTCAGTAAGAATAAAAAAAATAAGAATAGTAAGCCATAAAAGTGACAACGCGGAAAGGGTTTGAAAATTCTAACTCCACTCTTCGTTCCAACTCTGACATTCTAATCTTCAACTAAATCATGCTTTGTTAGAACAAAAGGTGGCAAAGTTGATGCATTAACTTGTTATAACTGTGTAACTAAAATTTATAAATTCAATTTATATACACAAATGAGGGAGCGAAAGAGATGTTCCCGAAATTATTCCGCAAGATTGAAAACGAAAAGTGATGATTGGTTGATTTTTTTTTATTTTTTTTACTTTTTCTCTCTTTCCTTCTTTCGGATAAAATCATGATTTCTACTGGATACAGTGCTTTTCGTGCAGATACGTACAAGGATATGTCGTACTAAAAAATAAAATAACACTTACCATAAATAAATAATACATCAAACATACACACGTGTAAAAATAATTGATGAATAAATTAAATAATTATTTATTGAATGAATAACAGTTCTATTTTAAAATATGCATATTGATCCAATTGAAAATTCATCCATCCTATTCATTTTTAATCCCTTGAAGATATGGGCATATCATTTACAAATAATAACTTGAAGAGTTAAAGTGGACTGGGTCAGCATTCTAGTGATCACTGTTGAGAGTTCAGTGACCACAAACTAGTCTTGGCTGAAAAACTCGTTTTCCCAGTCAAACTTGGACTTTCAACACTCCAATTCTGCTTTTCTACGAGTGCCCTTTAAATACAAGACCTTCAATCACTTCATTCGGCAAACTAAACTTGCTCTTTAAGCCTCACTCCCGCTCTCTTCTCCCTACGCTCTACTCAAACATCAACCCACTCAACCTTAAGAAAATCCATTTGAACTCCAAAGCTCCTTCCATGTTCATAGATTACTGCACTTCACCAATCGAAAGGCCTTACAAACTTCTTCAGCTTCCAACTCTGCTGCAGAACAAGAAACTACTGGTTCTAGGTAAAAGTGCATTTCCAGGGTAGAAGTGATGCTCTAGGACATGAACTAGATATATCAGGCACCGTCATACTCAAATCATTATTAAGGTGACATACACATACAATACAAAATGGAGGATGACTGGCGCTGGGAGCATAACACACTCATCAATGAGCTAATTCAAGGGATGGAGGTAGCAAGAAAATTGAAGGAAGTCCTGAGAACACCATATTCAGCTGACACAAGGGATTTACTGGTACAGAGGATACTATCTTCCTATGAAAAGGCTCTACTAATTCTAAAATGGAATGCGTCAAGTACCAAGTCGCAGACCATGAATCAAGCAACACCAGCTTTGTCACCGGAGTACCCAATATCAGTCAATGAAAGTCCTCTGCGGGAGGATGTCGATGGGACCAACAAGGATCATCAGGAAGTTAAACACGATTCAAAGAAAAGGTGAAATTTTCTAGACATACTTTGTAGCAGTTTTCTGCCACACGAGCATTAGATATTTCTGGTTATACTAACATTCCTAGCAACTTCTGTAAATTGGTTTCAGAAAGATAGTGGCCAAATGGGTGGAACAAATACGAGTGAGCTCTGATAGTGGCCTTGAAGGACCATTTGAAGATGGCTACAACTGGAGAAAATATGGACAGAAAGACATCCTCGGTGCCAAATATCCCAGGTGAGAAAATTTCCCCTATCCTGCTTGAGAAAAGATTCACAATTCTCAAGTATAAAAACATTGCCATTACCTGTGTGAATATGTAACTAACAACCCATTGTGACATTTGCAGAAGTTACTATCGGTGCACCTTCCGCAACACTCAGGGCTGCTGGGCCACCAAGCAAGTACAGAGATCAGATGCAGATCCCACTGTATTTGACATAACTTACAAAGGAAAGCATACCTGTTCTCAGGGAAACAATGCCGTTCTGCCACCAAAGTCACCAGAAAAACATGAGAAACCACACAGTCATAGTAATGTTACTCACGAAGCGCATCCATTGCAGGAAAGCACAGCAATTTTCACAAACAGCAACACGGTAGTCAATACAAATAAGCTGGGAAATGAAGAAATGGAATATCCTTTCACTTTCCCTTCAACTTCATTTGGAAGCATGAAACAAGAAAATCACAGCTTGCTTCCTTCAGCACTAGACAATGATTCCTTCTTGACCAGCCTTTACCAAACACACTTATTTTCTCCAAACATACAAGAATCAAACTATATCCCACCCCCGTCTTTCCAGATGAATGAATTTGATGCGATCTATAACAAGCCGGTTTCAGAATCTGATATCACTGAGATCATTTCCACCAACACATCAGCCACGAATTCTCCAATTCCCGATTTCAATTTCTCAGTTGATCCAGCGGAAATTGACCCAAACTTCCCCTTCAATACCCCAGGATTTTTCTCCTAAAGCACTTAAGAATAAGTGGAACATTATGTCTGTAAAATTATAATAAATTATGACAACTTCAGACAGTGGTAGAATTGTAGAACAATGAGTCTGCAACGGCAGCACATAAAGATGTGCTTGTAGTCAATATTATAAATTTATAATAACAATTTAGGCACTGTTAAGCATTATTTTCATTGAAATCAATAAATGCTCCAAATTTGCATTAATACAACGTATAAACCACTTCTTTATCAGAAGAACACCGCAGTCATCTTACTACTATAGAATGGCTTTGGGAGGTTTTAACTTTCCTTGGTCACATTTCAAGTTTTTCAAATATACCCTTCAAATAACATAGTGTGATTCCACAACAATAACTACCTGGTTACATTTTTTCATAAAAAAGTGATTTTTATTATTACAAATTAAAAAACAACTATTGCATGTTAACATTAGCAAGCACGGGTGCCAGCCCCCCACCAGTAATATAGAATTAGAGAGTAATTAACTACGGCAAAATTAAGTTACATGGTTACACCATCTCAAAATAAAGAGAAAAAAAAAAGTGAAATTAAAAGAGAGCTGTGTAGAACATCATTGAAGGGCATATGATTCTTCTAGTAGCATGAAAGGAAACAAACCAAAAATAGCACATCAAAACTTAGATTTCAATCCAATTAAATTGAATGATACAATTTACACAAAATCCAACAGTTATATCCATTTTATATACAGAATGGTACAATATAGCATAGTTTACACAGGCTACAGGGATAGTCACAGGTTTAAGGAGAAGACTACAAACCCTATCCAAAAGCTGGAGCCATATGTAAGAATGAAGTTTCAAATCAAACATCAAACCTCCATGCGACTTTCCTTCTCCTCTTTCAACCCTGATTCCGAAGCCGGGGTGTTCTGCTCAGGTTTAGATTTCTCTGCTTTCCTAAGACCCTCTCTGAGTCCCAACACAATGAACAAGTTAGTTAGAGTGAGAAGCGATTCAGCCCCGCCGTGCAACCAATCCACATTCGACAATGAAGTTCCATAATGCACCTTTGCTGAAATCACAAATCCTCATTTACTTGATTTCCATCTAATTCAACTTAATTGACGATTAATAATTATGAATATATTCCAGCAATTGAAGTGAAGTTAACTTACCATAAATCCCAGCGGGAACTGATCAATTTAATAAAAAGAAAGTCAGCAAAATTGGTAAATAAAATAAAATAAAATAATTGAAATTCAGAAAAATAAATAAAAGAGAGAAATGGAAAGGGGAAACACAGACTTGTGGCGCCAACGAAAGCAAGCAAGAAGTAGAAGCCGAAGAGGGTGAGATTAGGAGCGGTTTTGGACTTGGTGATGAAGTACAAGAAGGCGATGTAGGGGAACAAGGAGAACGCGAATAGCTGGGAAGCAATGCTCTGAGAGTCTATTGTGGGGGCCCATGGGTCTACCAGCTGCGGCAACCCGCACACGATCCCTGCTCGTCCTCTCTTTCTACAAACCCTGCTGTAACTGTAACTGTTGAATTGTTGTTCCGCGTTGCTTCTGGGAGAAGAACGGGCGCGGGTTGGAGTTGAAGGGATGAGCAACTTTGGGGATTTAGAAAGGGAAGGAAGGGGCAAGTTGGTCATAGCACCTGCACCTGCCATTTTTGCAGATGTTCCTACTCAGTACAACCCCATATGCTGCTACGGCTTCGTCCAATCTCTCTTCTGATGCGACGTTGGAACCGATCAATTTTCTGGATGTGTTCTCATAACGGGCTCAATTGGCCCGGCCCAGCTACCCCCTTCCTTAAAACGGGCTTCATTGGGCTACCCCTCGTTTTATGTTCCATTTATTCATGGGAAATGGGAAATGGGAAATGGGAAATGGGAAATGCGAAGTAATATGATTAAAATTAGTTTATTTACTGTTTAAAATAAAACATAATTAATATATACACATATGAAGTGCGACAGAATGTTTATGTGAGGATGATACACGAGTAAGGTCCCGTCTCTTCCATAAGATAAGAAATGATATTATTAATTAATGTTATAAAATTCATTTTAATTATTTTTTTATATCCAAGTTTCTATGAAGGTATTGATTCATTATATTTAAACTATTGTAATTCAATTACAAATTTAAAATAATAAATAATTTGAGTTAGCGAAGTCCGTGACAAAATATGAAATGTTATAATATCAATATTTTCAAATTTTATAAAATACAAAAATAAACCTTTTTAATTATATTTTAGTACAATATATAATAATATGATATTATTCTACATATCTATTTTTATCATATAATTATTGAATAAAGGCTTAATTAAGTTTTTAGCCCCTGCAAAATTTTAAAGTTTATTTTTAGTTTTTGTGTAAAATTTTTAGTCTTTGTAAAATTTTAAAGTTTGTTTTTAGTCCCTCTGTCTGGCTAAGGTTAACGGCGCTGAAGTGGCCGTTAATAGCGTTGACGTGGTCGTGTCACGAGGCATAATTATGCCATGTGATTAAAATTATTTAAAATAAATATAAAACAAAAAAATTTGTTTGATGTTAGTTTTACCCTTTCATAGACACAAAAAATTATTTAAATAAAATTTAATTTTTAACCCCCGTAAAATTTCAATGATTGTTTTTAGTCCCTGTAAAATTTCAAAGTTTGTCTTTAAGCCCTCTGTCTAGCTGGAGTTAACGACGCTGACGTGGCCGTTAACAGCGCTGACGTGATCGTGCCACGTGACATGCCACGTCAACGCCATTATCCCCAGCCATGCAGAGGGACTAAAAATAAATTTTGAAATTTTATAGGGACTACAAATTTTACACAGGGACTAAAAACAAACTTTAAAATTTTACAGGGGCTAAAAACTTAATTAAGACTAAATAAAATTTAGTTTTTAACCCCTGTAAAATTTCAAAGTTTGTTTTTAGTCCCTGTAAAATAAGTTTGTTTTTAGTCCCTCTGTCTGGCTGGGGTTAATGGCGCTGATATGGCATGTCACGTGGGCCACGTCAGCGCCGTTAACCCCAGCCAGACAGAGGGACTAAAAACAAATTTTAAAATTTACAGGGACTAAAAATCTTACACAGAGACTAAAAATAAACTTTGAAATTTTACAGGAGTTAAAAACTTAATTAAGCCTTGAATAAAATTATCATGCTGATACCTGATAGTATTATTTCTCATCTCAAATTAGCCCTACCCCCCTCCCCACTGTTTCCTTTGTGTTCTCTCCTCCAGTCATCATTGGCTCACCCTCGCCTACGCCTTACGGCACTTCTCACCGCTGATCCACTACTCATCTTCTCCACTAGATTCATCAGCCATCGCCGCTCCACTTGCGCTCCGCCACTGCTGAGGTTGCTGCGAGAAATTAAGATGCATGTCCATAGGGCTGTCAAAATGGGCCTGGTCCGTTTACCCGGTTAAATGGACGGACTTTACATGCAAAAAATAGGCCCGCAAAAATTTGAAAAAAAATTGGACCGGCTCGTTTAAGCCCGGCCATTTAGGCCCGCAGACCGGCCCGTGAGCCTTGAATTTTTTTGAATTTTTAAATAATTTTTTTTTGAATTTTTTTTAACTTTTTAATTTCTTTATAAAAAAAATAAACGGGTTAGCAGGCGACCCGTTTAGGCCCGCGGACCAACCATAAACGAGTCGGACCCTAAAAATATGCATATTTTTTACCCGGCCCGTTTTGACAGCCCTACATGTCCACCTACTATTGCGGATAAGGAAGAAAAGAACCTGCGCTTACGACATAAATTTCAATTTTCTTTCTTTCTTTCTCTGTTATAGGCAGGTGCACCTCTTCTTTTTTTTTTTTTAAATGAAAAACTCCTAATTTAGGCTCCTACTTTCATTTCAGTCAGCTTTCTTGTTATTTTTTTTAATGACAATTTTGTTCTTACGACTTCGTTTTGATGTCCTTTATTAAAAAAATTCATCTTTTACAAAAGGTAAGATGATAAGACTCAAACCTAAATCATTTTACTTAAAAATTAACAAAAACTTTTGTCATTAAGTTACCAACATTATTATGATATACTGTTACAATCGATTATATTTATTATATATTTAAATTGTGTTACTAATTAGTAATTAGTAACTCAAAATTTGAATTTAATACATCAAGCTAAATAAGTAAACATCATTACCATTAAACTATCAATATTATTATGTTATTTTGTTGCAGCCATTATATATATTTTATATTTGAACTGTATTATTGATTAGTGAAAAAAAATAAACTTTTATAAAAAAAAGTATAAATAAAAATTATAATAAGTTTAAAATAATTCTAATAAAGTGTCATTAATAAAAAATTTATTTTATTAGTGAAAAATTAATAAATTAAGCTTATTAATAATATTAATACATTAATTTAGTCCCATTAATATTTTTTAAAAAAATTAACAATAATATTAATTTATTAATTTTTTATCAACAAAATAAAATTTTCATTAATAATACTCTATTAAAGTTATTTTAAGCCTATTAAATATTTTATTGTGACTATTATATGTATTTTATACCTGAATTGTGTTATTGATGAATTAAAAAAAATCAAACTTTTAAGCAAAAAAAGGTACAAATAAAAATTATATTTTAAGCCTCCTATAATTTTTATTTCTATGTTTTTCATAAAAGTTTGACTTTTTTAACTCGTCAGTAACACAGTTCAAGTATACAATATATATAATGGTTACGGCAAAATAACATAATAATGTTAGTAGCTTAGTGGTAATGATGTTTGCTAATTTAGCTTGATGTATTGAATTCAACTTTTGAGTCACTAATTATTAATACAATTTAAGTATATAATAAATATGATTAGTTGTAACATTATATTACAATAATGTTGGTAGCTTAGTGACAAAGCTGATTGCCATCAAAAAGATGTTGTTTCACCTCATGTGTGAGGCACATGCCAACGATGCTAATATGGACAGGGTGACGTGACAGTTAACGTGTTACGTCACTCTGTCAAGTGCCACGTCAACAACCACCGTTAAACGGACTAATGGAAGGACAAAATTGTTCGACTTTGAAAATTAAAAGGGACAAAACTAGCCCAAAAAAAATTAACAAAAACCAAGTTGACTGGAATGAAAATTAAGAGAGATTAAGTTGGGATATTTTTCCATTTTTTTTTCTTTTCGTTCATTGATGATGGTCATGTATGGCTATGACACCTACATCTCCCAGAGAATTTTTGTTTTTTCCTATTATTTGTGGGTTGCAATTAACTAAAAAACAATAATTCAATTCTAATTTATTTTAATATTTTTGTTGGGAAATTTTTTATTAACATGTGACATACCAAACACAGGATAATAAAGAAGCTTATACGATGTATTTCTTATTCTATCTTATCATGTTTTATAATATAAAGTTTAATACTATTATATTTTATCCAATACAATGTATCAAATAGGACATAATATTATTCATTAAGTTATACATTGAGAAATAAAAGTCAACTTGATTTTAAGATTAATTACTACTAGAAACAAGGGAATTACCGTCAGAAAGTTACTATCAGAAAATGATTCGACGGTATTACCGTCAGAAAACAAGACAAAATCTGACGGTAAAAGCTTCTAAGAAAAACCAAATTAATTTTGGGCACGATTACCGTCGAAAAACAAACCCCGACCGTAAAACTGATGGTAACATTTGGCGCCAAGCGGCACGGGTTTAGGCGAAAGTATTACTGTCAATTTTTTATGACGGTAATCGGTTAGAAATTTAAGGGGCGCATGTGACGTTGGTATTGTTACCGTCGAAAATATCTGATGGTAAAAGAGTCTGAATCTGAAGAGGCACACATTTATCTCACGAGTGTAACATTGAACCAATTACTGTTGGAAAAATCCAGCGATAATGGTCTGGAAGTGTGAACAAGTGCGTGTGTTCTTTACGCGTGTAACATTGGAAAAGTTAACGTCGGATTTGTCCGATGGTAACAATCTTGTACATTACCGTCGAAAATATCTGACGGTAACGAAAATGAAAAAATGCCAAAATTTTGCGTCATTATTTCGTGTCGTCAGAAATTCTGAGTGCAGGAAAAATCGTCATTAATTTACCAACGATAATGTTTTTATTTAAACGATGCGTTTTGAAAGAGTCTAGCTCTAATTGGAATCATGGAGAAGCACTCAGTAACTTGCCGAACAATAATGAACATGCATATACTTAATTAATCCATATATATTAGCGTAGGCCACCACATCCGCGTGATTTTACATTTAATTTGATAACTTGGTGTCTTAATTAAGTTAAATCATATTCCAATATCTTCGCACTAGGCCAAATATACATGGCTGTGTAACAAATGTATAACATGTGATACCATAAGATTTGAAGGTTCAATTTATACTCGTATTTATCTATTTTTTAATATATGATATAGTCATGTTCAAAATGAATATGAAATAATATTTATCTTAGTCCGATATTATATGGTAGTATTAGTTAAGAACCCACATGATTCAAGGGGCCACTTTTATTCCACGTCCTAATATATCCCACCTTTCACACTTCTTCTCTTTTGACATTTGACATCCAACCTTTCACACTACTTCTATTTTAATTTATAAGTTTCACTAACATCTGTCTTAATTTAGGACATTTATTAAAAAAATTAAAATGAAATGTGTTAAATTTTTAATGTTTTTATTATTTCAAAGAACTTAAAATTTTTATTATTTTAATAAAAATTTACCATTTTAAGTTTTTTAATAAGTGTATGGACACTCCTTAAGAAAACTCTTAATTCATATACATTTATATTATTTTTTCAGTGTTATTTAATACGCACGATGGAAGGAAGATTGCTTTTTGAAGTTGACATTAATGAATTAAAAGCTTATCTGTACCGAAATACATATTTGCCCAATACGGATGGAGCAGCTAGCAACAATAAGCACATGGAAAGTGGAAAGTAAAATATATATGAAAAAAAAGGGGGGGGGGATAGTTTATCCATCCTCACTCGCGGTCACGGATTTAATGGGGTAATGTGGTGAGTCAACAACGGTGATAAGCAAAGCGTGGTAGCCTTTTGAACTCACGAGTCATAACGAACGCGTTGCATCCTTCACCAACAATAACAAAAGCGAACACCCTCTCCAAAACCTTGTACTATATAGTGCACTCAGTCCATACAAAAAAGGACTTCACAATCATAATCACAAGCTCCTCTCTACTTTAACAGGAATTCCGTGATCATCAAAACACAATGAAACAGCAAGAAGAAGAAAATCACAAGAGGCAATTTCCAAAGGCAAGTACCGTTTGGGACTGTGGGAGCACGCTGTATGACTCGTACGAGCTCAACTCATTCAAACGCCAAATCGACTCCGCTATAGCCAATTCCCCCAGAAGAAGCCTTTCCATGTCTCATTTACCAGAACGACGTCGTTTACCACTTCAACCTAATCACACCCACACCCACACCCAGCCGCCTTCACCCTCCTCCAAGTCTTTCAAGATCCCTCGCCCCTTCCAGAAGCTTCTTCGCTTCGTTTTCAACAAATCCAGCAACAAATCCAAAATTTCCACCACTACCAACAACAACAACAACAGTGGCAGTAGTAGTAATAATTTGCAAATGGCGGCAGACAAATATACCAAAGAGCGGTTGTACGTGGTGTATGATAAGTACAGTGATCAGCCGGTTCTGTCCACGATACCGGAGCTTCCGGAGTTTGAGATCGGCGGAGGCGGAGGACTTTCGCCGGAGATCGGTTCCTTGGTTAGAAAGTCTGCTTCCGAGAGGTTTACGCCGCCCACTGCTATTGGTATTTCGTGTGCCTAACACTACTACTAGTCTTTTGGATTATTATAATAATAATAATAATTGTAATGACTATGATTGTTCCAATACTATAATTGCAGTCAACATATAACGTAGAATATAGCATATATATGTGATATACTATACTATGTGAATAGCGTGTGCTCGATTTCTGCCCTGGTTTTGTTAATATACTTTTAATGATTCACGATGCGAATTTCCTTTTATTATTTATACTATATATAATTTTTATTTTGTGAGATATGGTTGATCGTGGAGGAATATGTAACTTTGACTATTATGGAACTTAATAATAAAAAATAATGGAAACTGGAAAGTTCCTTTTGGCCTGCACATGAAATTAAAACGTCATGGGGTGTGGGTGTTGGTGTGGTGTGGTGTCATAGTAGTGGCTTATCAACTGTATGCAGAGATGCATTCAATGGTGTCTTTGATTTACGAATTGAGTATGGGTGTACCAACTATAATTTAACAAGTGTATCCTTTTAATTCAGGTGGCATAACTTTCATCATAAACAAATATTCTTTAAATTAATCAAATTCTATCATCCATCTTCTTTCTTAAATCCTCTTCTCCCCGCCTCCATTTCCGTCAATTTTCATTCCGCACCACCAGTTGTTGTGGCGCTGAGTTTAGCAGGAACTGCACCAAAGGTTTGAACGATGACAACTAGTGCTATTTAGATTATTCAAAAGGAGTACTTGCCTTATTACTTTTATCATTACAATATATTAGGGTTCATTTTAAATAAAGTGAATTTTAGAATATGTGGTAAGAATGATCCTATGTCTAAACTTTTTGAAATATCTAAATATTATTTTTATTTAACAATATCTAATTCACATGATGTCATGTCTCATCCTATGTCATGCGGTGTGTCAACTCTAAATCATTATCATACAAGTGTCAATAATCAATTTTTGTTTAAACCATTAAAAGAATGGAATGATTTTATATTTTAAAACAATGGTGAACAATCCCTATCGTTAGTTTTAGATGGCTGCTATATAATTAATTTAGAGATTATATCAAGTTAAAATATGTTAGCATGATAGTTTTTTTAATAATCTTTAGATAACTTCTCTTATAAAAGTATAAGGTCAGTCATGGTGAAATATGAGATTTAATGGACGATAGTTGAAGGCACAATAAACCTGACATGGAGGTTGTCCCAAAGTTATATGAGAAAAGTTGCCATTCTAGCTGGGTTACTCTACCAATTCCATTGAACCAGTGTAGCAGGTATAAACTATATGAAAACAATGATAGGTCCAAGAAGAGCTTCAGTAGGTCATAGTCATAACTGAGGGTAGTAGGTTCGTTTCTTAATTGTCACTTTGCCAGCTGGCGGCGGGTAACGGCAATTGGCTGCCTTTCCCTAGAGTTCCCTGTTGCAATCAAAGCACGGAACAGTTGTAAGTTGATTTCATTTCTTATGGATGGTGTCAGTGATCATCCTTGACGTGAAAGTGAATGAAACTTTTGAGTTTACAATGAGGCGCCTCTAAATAAGTCGATTAAATGGGAATAGGAATGACTGTATGCATAAAAGTACTAGAGCTACGGATGCATTATTTTGTCTTTAAGATTTGCTCAGATAATTTCAAATGAAAAGCAGGTATTCGGTAAAATCTTCCATGAAGTGATGACTTTATGACTCAAATCCTAACATCACAAGTAAAATTCATCCGGATCATAATCCACTTTTGCAACCAACCAATTTTGGGTGCATTTAGGATATTTTCTGCCAATAACAATTATTAATCTTCACACAATAATTGAGTTTATTAAAAATGGTAGACTGTTGATCACAAAATGATAATTAACCACTTGTATGATGCAATATTTTAAATAAAAGGGACTAATTAAAATACTATAATGCGTATAGACATTGGAGGGTAAGGTTTTCACCCCTAATATAGAATCTTATTGTTAGGTTTTTCTTTAAATTTGTCATCATGCCAGCCCATGTTCAATTGTTTTATGATTTTCAAGGAAAAAAAAAATAATGTTTACGAAGACCCTTTATTTTGTGCCCCATTTTAGGGGGAACGGAGAAACTAAAACTTATAATAATATGTAATCAGTATGGGGCTTCTCTGACAACAATGCTCATTATCCCTGCAATCTTGTGAGATACATTTTTGAGCTTTTGCCGCTGATCCTGGACTATCCAATTATCTCATGCCTACAGAGAAGGAAACAAATGTATGCTTTTTTAGAGTGAAAAATTGGTTAGCAAAAACATTCTTATATACTCTCAGAGGAAGAAATTTCTTTTTTATCCTTTTTTATTTGTGTCAAACAATAAATGAAAGAGAACAAGAGAAATCTCTCAGTATAAAAGCAGACAAGTATTTCTCTTGGTTAGCAGCCTATAGTTTCGACGTTGATCCAGGAACATCTGTTGGGCCCACTCGCCCTCAAGGATTGATCCAAATGCTGAAAGATGATGATAGTGGAGCCTCCAAATCCCGTCTTATTAGTGCTAGCTAGTTTTGTTTCTTTTGCTTGGGCCTAGACCCGATTATGTACCAAAGAAAAAAACATGTAATCAGTATAAATATTACATTCAATTTATTTTACCATTTAACTTTTAAATAAGATTAACAAAATTTTATTTCTATTAAAATTAACAAGAAAAAATTTTCATTGTCAAATCATTTCTACTATTTCTTTCGTTCCATTAATAAAAACACTAGCTTAATTATTGTGTAAAATTGTTTTACGTTATTGCTTTCCATTGATGAACTCGGCGCAAATTGGAGCATAAACAAGGAGATTTAAGCTACCTTGAACTGTAGTACTTGCTGTTATGGAACTCAATAGTTTACAACCGTGAGCTTTTCGTGTTAGTAACGTTGGTACAACATCAATGATGGGGACAGTGCCTTTATCTCTATGGCTCTCTCTCTCAATTACTCGATTTCATGGTTTATGCAGGCATTAATGTGATTAATCCACAACATCATTGCTAAAGAGCTTGAATTTTTTAGCATCAAGAGCCAATTTCCTTATAGAAGAGAATGCACCCATCATTCCCGCACCCGTGAACACCACTATGATTGAGACGTTGATCCAGTAAGTTAAGGACGTTTTGGGAGGCTTGTGTGTCATGTTGTAAAGGAGCATAGGCAGAACGAAATCCAGAGGGATGAAGCCGATGGCGCCGACGACGCCATTTATGTCCCCGAAAAATGGGAGCATGGCTGCCATGAAGCCGCAGAATATCATGTAGATTGTGCGGAGAATTATGCGAGGAACGAGGTTTCTTTTGGCGAACATTCCCTGCTTCACATCAGCTGATTGCTTCTCCATTATCTCATATGCAACTTGAGAATAAACCTGTCATAATATAAAGGGGACAAAAATAAATTAGAGTTCTTCCCCTAATAAAGATGTTCTTTTGTGTTTGGACGAGGATAAAAAAAAATGAAGGAATAGGTTCATGTGTAAAATTACACACGAATTTAATCCATAAAAAAATAATTTTTATTTTTAACTTCGTACCAAACACAGAAAGAACATTGCAAGCTTACCAGGCCGATTGCGAAGAGCTGAAGAAGAACAAAGATGACAGCGAGGCCAAGGAGCCAAGTTGGAGCCAAAGAAGGAGCGTTATCTGGTAGCAAACTCTTCAAAATGTTTGAATTGGACTTGTTTCCGAATACCCAATATCCAGAAACTGCAGCAGAGTAGAATGTCACAAAAATTACAGCGTAACACATGGCAAGGCCTTTTACCATCTTCCCGGTCGCAGGGGGCGCTAGAGTAGCCTGCATTCAATTATGATTCAATAATGCCGTAACATTGTGCGTGTTCAAACAACATGACTCTAAAATGATTTAATCCAAGAAAGGGAAATTGTGTGCGCACTTGTATCTCGGGGAGTATGCCATTCCCAAAAATTGCCGCAAGTATGGAGATAGAGGTGAAGGCGCTGAATGCCCTTGCTGACTTCTTGGGTTCTAAGGAATAGTCCCTTGGAGGGGCGTTTCCTGACGTACCTGCAAAAATGATCGGAACATTTCTAAAAGAAATTAAATTAATTGATGAAATGAAACTTTTCTGTTATTGTATTTGTAGATAATTGTGGGCCCCAATTTGTGTTCCGTAATTTATGTTTGTAAATAGAAAAGGCCCAATAATGGCCCAGTTCCTTATAAGGGCTCCACACCGGCCCAAAATAACCAGAGTCAGCCAACGTAAATAAATTATATGGGCTGATTAGATACTCTAGCCTAGTTGTTGACCTAAAACCGAAAATTGTCTAACCAAAAACAAGTTTGGTTCCAACTAATTATAATAATTGGTTTGAAGATAAAATTTGATAAGTTTAGTTCTGAAAATTATATTCATAGAAAATAGAATAATTTAGTAGAAAAGTACATTTAGTCTACAGGGCATGTGAGAAACTAGCACAGATAATACAAGGGAAAAATTTTATTCTTGGAATTTAAGAATTTCTTGGGGATTGGAGAGCTCACTTGTTCTCAACCTGAGACTCCAGCCAAATTTCAACTGATAAATATTTGAGAATGAAACAACTCAATTAAATTTATTGTCATGTGTCATTAATTGTTATTCTTTATCATTAATTTTTTCGTTGGTTATGTTATATGTGAGATTCACCTCATTAATTAATAATAAAATATTATACTTGATAAAACATGACAAAAAAATATAATTGAGAGAATCCATTTCGTAAGAGTTCACATCGTTCCATAGCTTATCACCAATTATTGAAACATGCAGTACAGTACGATTTAACAATAGGATTATAAATTTCATGGACCCTCAAGATTGTACGCAAATTAATTTCCTGCTTTAGTGAAGGACGAAGTGAATTGAATGGGAAGTATTTAAGGCTGACCTTATGACATATATCATAATAATCCTAGCGACAAGTAATAGTAATATAGTATATACCTGCATGGATACAGGCAGCAACAACAAGCAGGGTGTAGCCGAGGCTGAGAAGCAGCGAAAATAAGTTTATGTGTCGCAGCGAATGGAAAGTGGGAAGCTGAGATAAAACTATCATTACCACCGTCACCATTGCTATAAACTCGTACAATTTCAGTGATCCATGCGGTGATATATTGGAGTACATTATCTTTCACAAAACATACAGGAAAAGAGAAAAGAAAATAAATTAATTGACCAAGTTAAAAAACTTTAAAAATAATACTGTAAGCACGATACTAACTTGTTACTTGGCACAGGAATATTCTAAATCATTAGATTCGTATGTATTTTTCATTATCTGTTTTGCAATGATCAATTGGTTTACTAATAAAAAAAATTCATTAACTAGTCAAATTCATATTGACTACGAGTCCATTTAAATTTGATAAAATTACTTTTGAAATAATTAATTAAAGTTAAAATAATTAATTTAAAAAACATTAATTATTGCTTGAGAATGATTTTAGAAAAGCGAGTTTATGAAAATTAACGTGCGGGAGGAAATAAAAAAGCTAATATTTTTATTTTGGCTAAAATTCAAATCACTTTTGCCCAAGCAACTTCACTTCCATTGAAATCAAAATTGTAATCAACGACACGGCAGTTTGATGCCTATCCAAACAGACACTAAAAAATCTATCCACCTGATAGGAGAAAACGAAGTTCGGAATTTCAGTTAAATAATTATAAAACACAGCTGATTGTGTAGAACGAGTAAGAGATAAATTACACGAGAAATATCGAGTTGTTTTCATTGACGCACTATGATATGTAATTAGTATTTATATTTGTACACCTTAAAAAATTAACATATTGTATTCACCGCACAAGAAAAAATATCATAAAATAAAAAATAAATATTATAAAAAAAATATTGTTATCAAGTATTTATACATGAGTAAATACGCGTATGTTTAATATTAATCGATTATGAATTTGATAATATTTGTTTATCTATTTTATATATACATATATATATACATGTGTTTAATATTGTTCATTTATATGTTTAATAATATATATTTTTTATATTATAATATTTATTTATTTATTTATTTTATTATATACATAAAATGTCAATTTCTCATATTTTCAATCATAGGGACTGGTTTTGACAGAACATCGAGAAATTGACAAAACATCGTGGGACAGCAACAAACGCACCCAACAATATAATAATTATTAAGCAACAAATAAGGAAAAAAAAGAAATAACAAAATATTTAAAAGCAAAGTAAAGGAAACCTGAAGGCACTCGCCAGCAAGCAAGATAGCCCCAACGCCAACTCCGGTGTTGATTGCTGTTTGAATAAAGATAACAAAATAGAACATCCATCCCGACCCTGCCACAAACGGAAAACCAAGGTAACTATAATCTGCGATTTTAAAAATTTAAACTAGAGCGGCGTCACACAAGATATATTAGTTTATCTACTTTAGTAAAGAAATCAAATCATACTCTACTTTATTAATAAAAAAATTAATGGACACATAATTTTATATACCTAAAATTCAAAGTAGGGTAAAAATTTAGAGGAGAATTATTATATTTATATTTTTTAAAAAGCACTATAAATATCTTACCAAACTCATTCTATGTAGGCCACATAGTTTTTCAGTGCATTATCAATTAGTAGTCTCAAAGTCAACTACGTAGATTGTACCCAAGAAAACAAAAATGAACTAATACGTATAGAGAGCCCGATATTTGTGAAATAGTGATTCTAGCTAAGAACATGGACACGTGAATCCATGATGACATCGCATTTGCCTTTGGCTTAAAACCAAAAAATAAATAGAATAAAATAAAATATAGTACTATATTAAAAAAAAAGTCTTAAATTTAAATAAAGAGAAATAAAGTTGGAAGCGTCGATCCGCATGGTAATGATCAACAATTCCAAAGAAAAAAAAAATTATTTTTTTAACACTAAAATATTTTCTCACATCCATCATTAGTCATACTTACTTATAATGTTAATGTTAATCTCATGATGATATATGTGAGATAATATTTTAGTATTTAACATCATTTTGGTATTAGAATAACACATCTCGGAAAAGAAAAGAAAAAATAGTAATGGTCAACAATGAAAGAAGAAAGAAGAAAAACCTAAGACGTCGGCGGCGAGTTCGCGGAAGCGGATGTGGCGGCGGCCGGATTGCTCGCAGTGATCGAGGACTTTGGACATGAGGTAGTAAGAGTAGAAGGTAACGATGCCCATAACCGTGAGGCACAAGAACCCAAGCCCCCAACCCAACCCTCTGAACGCGTACGGCAGCGTCAGTATCGTGGGCCCCACGATCGCCGTCGTTAAATGAAAACCCGCATGCCACCATTCACCTGTATATATGGGTGTGTACATGTGCGCAGAGCATAAGTTAATCGTAAGGATTGTTGAGGGCCAATTAAGTAATTTGACTGATTGACTGAGTTGTTTACCTTTGGACTGGAGGACGAAGGCAGCTCCGGCGTCGTCCTCATCACGGCGTTTCTCCGGGAAGGTTTCCGCTTTAGGTGGGTCTGCCATGGTCACTCAGCGAGGGATGAGGACTGTCTATTAATCATATTATTTCTTATACATGCGATTGAGTGCGTGGTGTGCTTGTTATGTGCAGAAAGGGATGGATTGAGAATAAACCAAAAGTGGGGCCAAACTTTGTAGAGTGCATTTAATAAATAAAGTTTAATTTCTATACATAACGGTTATCATCCAATTATTATCTAGTAAAAGTGAATTTATTTTTTTAAATTTTATTTATACAACAAGTATGAGGTAAACACTAAGTTTTATGTATAGAGAGAGACTTGATGTTTATCCTATGTTAGTGTATAAATATCACTACTATTTTTTTATAAAAATATTATCCATATTTATCATTTGTAATATTTCAATTAAGTGTGACTGACACTATATTAAAATTTATGGATTAATTTTGGGTTCACAAAATGTATTATAAATAATGAGTTTAAATAACATAACTTTTATTTTTTTATTAATTGAGAGGCTTATTCGTTGGGATTGGCCACTGATGAGAATTGTGAAGTATATGGTAATGACAGCTCATTAGGCAATCCTGGTCATCCTGGGTTTGGGGTGTTTAGGCGTGGCAGTTTGAAAGCAGAAATCATTGCTATTTGCCATGGTTGAAATTGGTTTGGAAGCGTGGCTTCCGTTGTGTCCATTGAGAGAATGACTCCTTCAATGTAGTGCGCTCGGTTAACATGAAGAGCACCATCACCTACTTTCGTCTTCTTGAGGTTGTCATTTTGAAGATTTTTTTTTTAGGTTGTCTGCCGGATATCCAAGATTAACATTAATTAATTTGGGTTCTTCTAGAGATAATTACGTATACGAAGTCTCGAATTCGAAACCTTAGTTAAACGATATTAAGCCTCTTACCACTTGAACCAATCCCCTGTTGGTACCATTTTGGAGGTTTGAGATTGGTTGTCCATATTGAAAATCCATTGTTTCTCATATTCTTGGCGAAGCTATTTTTTGTGCAGATTATTTGGCCATTTTTTCAAATAATGATAGCTTCACCATTTTTTAGCATCCTCGTTTTGAGCTGGGGCTCTTTCGAAATGACTTTGAGTCTCACCTATTGCTATTTATAATTTTATTTTTTTTGTTTTTTTCTTTCTTATGCACAAAAAAGACAATGAATGGGAGAGTCAGTCGCTTTTACACGGGAAAGAAAAGAAGTTCTTATACTTAAATACTTATATTATATAAAATTTAATTTTAATAAATATTATAAGAAATTGATTTATATCCACAATTTATACTGACAATCGAATAAATTTTGCTATATTAGTATAAATGATTTATTTTCTTTCTGTCTCATTCAAAAGTTAAGTATATAAAAAAATTTAATTAGATAACAATATAAAATTTTTATATTATTAGTAGATAAAAATTAAATTCATATTTAAAGTATTTATAGCTGAGAAATTAATTATTTTTATCATTAAAAATAACTAATAATATATACTATTTTCTTTTTATTTTAATAATAGACAATACTAGTTTAAAATATAAATAAGCAAAAAGACTACACTTTTAGTTAGAGAAAGAGGGATTAAGTTTAAGAAATTGTAATGCATTTTATCTGTCGACAGTGGTTAAAGCTTGCTTTAGCTTGGTGTGTTTTTTTTGTAGGATGCTTCCTTTTCTTCAAATAAAGATAAAAGAGACAAGATGAAAAGTGTAGCAGGTAGGATTTGAATTCAAAGCTAGGCAGAGAAATAGGATAGAACTGAGTGTCCTTAAACTACCAACATGGTGCTTGATCAATCACGCAAATGGTATATATGTATAATTTTTTAAATTTTTGAGGGGACAGAGTCGCTGTTGACCCTTAACGATGTCC
This sequence comes from Nissolia schottii, assembly GCA_003254905.1. Lineage (NCBI taxonomy): Eukaryota > Viridiplantae > Streptophyta > Magnoliopsida > Fabales > Fabaceae > Nissolia > Nissolia schottii. The sequence goes on from QANU01033545.1 coordinate 60,884, forward strand.
CTGTTTATATTTATAGGGTTTAGCTAACAAATAAATTTAGGACATTTATTAAAGATTTAAAGTGTTATAATTTTATTGAAAACACAATTAATAAATCTTAAATACAATAAGAAGTATTAAAATTCACAAAATATTCTATTTTTTGTTTCTTAATAAGTGTCCTTACATATCTTAAGGACACTTGTCAGCAAAAACTCATATTTATACATGTGCTAATTGCAAACTTGTATTAGTGTAACTAACTATTACATTCTTTTAATTAGAAAGGCAAACTAGGAGAAGATTGGGGAGGAAATTAGATCATGGTTGAGAGTTTCATAAAATAAAAATGCTTGATATACACCAATTAATTTGTCACTAGCATATATCATATCAACTTTTGTATTTTTCTCTTTTCTCTTCCTCATCTCTTTTACTTGCACAACGGATGCATTTATATATATATATATTCTTTCTCTTTCTCTACACTCCTTATCACCTTCTTCTTCTTCTTCTTTCAAAGTAAAGAGTATGGATAAGGTACGTGAGGTTTGATGCTCCTCCTCCGTCTCCTTCTTTTTTCGTCAAAGCTTTCAACATCGATGTGATGAACAATGTTTAATTCATTAATCAAACTGCTGATATAATTACATGATATATTTGTGTATTTATGTTTGACATGTTTGTGCAATATGATAGTAGAAGTTTATGTAACATGCATATTTCCTTTTGTTTTCTTAAATACTAATTTGTGTTAAATTACATGTTTGTGCATTTACGTTTGAAATATTTGTGCAATACAATAATTAAAGTTTGTGCAATACTTGTTCCTTTGGGGTGGTTTTTTAGTATTTATTGTTAATTGTGTTAATGCGTTTATGCATTAGTGTGACAAATATTTGTGCATTACTCATTCCGCTAGTTTGGTCTTTAATATTCAGTGTTAATTGTGTTCATATGTTTGAACACTTATGTTGCATATGTTTGTGTAGTAGTGTGACAAATGTTTGTGCATTACTCTTTTCCTGTTTGGTCCTTTAGTATGTAGTGTTTATCATTTCATATGTTTGTGTTCTTATGTTGTATATGTTTGTGCAACATGGTTGCAAATATTTGTGCATTACTCATTTCGTTGATTTGGTCTTTTAATAGTCAATGTTAATTATATTCACATGTTTGTGCACTTAGGTTGTATATGTTTGTGCAATAGGGTTACAAATGTTTGAACATTACTCATTTCGCTGATTTAATCTTTTAATATTCAGTGTTAACTGTGCTCATATGTGTATGCACTTATGTTGTATATGTTTGTGTAGTAGTGTGACAAATATTTGTGCACTACCCATTCGGTTGATCTTTTAATTATGTTCAAATGTTTATGTAATTGTGTTGTTTCAAATGTTTGTGCACAACTCATTCTACTATTTTAGTCATTTAGTACTAAATGTTAAGTGCTACCGATTCCTTTTTTATCGGGCGTGGGTACGCAGGGAATGAACATGAACATGAACATGATAGTAGAAGTAATTATATATGTTGACACGCCCGCGCACACACTTTTGTTATGGGGTACAAGACACACACATTTGTTCCCACTAACCAAACTTTGTACAATTGATGAGATCCAATATCCAATGCTATCCATTGTAGTCTCTTTCGTGCAAGCAAAGCGTTCTCTCACTTTCCATTATACATCCGAGGCAGGTAGTGCCGTAGTGGCCTTAGCGACACGACACGACACATATCAGCCAATTGTCACGCTTTGTTTCCTCTGCCAATTATTCCATCTCTAATACGAGCTAGAGTGGATGGATGGATAAAGAAATTTTAGGTTATAAGACAAGATAAAATCATATTAAGAAATTTCATATTTAGGAATAAAAAATATATTAATCCAAAATAATAAAAAATTAATTTGCACTTATTATCTTTATTTTTTTCATATTTTAAAACGTTAAATAATTTTTTAATTATCAACTCGGATGAAAATTGAACTCAATGTTCACGTCATTGAAATGATTGTAAAGTTGAAATAATTTACTTTCCACTATAAAATGGTGCAACGAGTACATGTTAAAATAAGTCATTGAGAGAATAAACTATTAAAACATATTATTTATATAGTAATAAGTGCATTATAAAAGTAAATTAATTTTTTTTAATAAATTTTTTTATTTGACTACAAGGGACCGGAGACAAATTTGATTAAATATCGAGAACAAAACTATGTATTTATCTATACTAATAAAAATCCTAAATTGTTTATCTACATGAATGAATCCGCGCCTCTGTTTGTTGGAAGGATTGATACTACTTTGGTTAAAACAGAAATTTTAGTATTATCACAAACAATTTAAATAATTTAGTGATTCGGATGAATTACTAAATCCGAAGCAAATCTTAGTGGAAGAAGTAACTATATTAAATGGAAAATGTTGTGTTTACTACTTCTATGCATGCACTTAATTTATCTCATTAATTGTTAATTTTATATTTTCAAAAAGGCACGTGAAATGAATAAAAAGATAAATTATGAAATGATGATTCTGAATGCAAATTAACTGTAATGGTTACAAGTACACAATTCAAGACCTAGCGCACATTCCATAAGATATCAAAACGCAATTGTTAATTTGAACATAAACATATGTTCAACACAAATTTGAACATTCCAAGGGCAACATTACAAAAGCCCCTTCTTCACATCATTCTTCTTCAGTCTTCTACTCCTGGCTTGCAGTGGCAGCAATGGATTTGTTGTATTCCTCCAATTCCTTCTTGTATGCTTCCATTGCTTCAGCAGCTTTTCCATTCCACAATTGCCTATCTTCCTCACTCAGTTCCTATATAGCCCATGTATATGAAATTAACCATAAAGTTGGAGACATAAATATAAAGTGAGAAATATGTATTAAGCACTTTGCAAAATTCACCTTCCACTTCAATGATACAAGTGCATTAAGGGTAGAGGTACTGATTCCTGCTCGTTCTTCCTGTAAATCTTTCCTTGCTTCTTTGCTGCAATTCGCAATCGCATTTTATGAACACTATACAGTATAGTCCTCTTCGATTTATTGTAAAATTAAACTCGATTAATTTAAATCACCTGAATAGGATGAATGAGGATGGAGGCCTCTTAGGCCTGTTTGGATCAGAATTCTTATCTTCCTTGCCCTGCTTCTTCTTCTGGCGATCCATTTTTGTTTTCTGCACCATTAGATGTTTAGGTGGATTAGCTACTTTATAAAGTGTCAATAAGGAATGAAAGATAAGGACACTAAAGCGAAAAAATGGATAATAAAAAACCTTGATGAGGTTATCAGTTTTCTCCTTTTTCTTGAGCAGTTGCAAGGCTTCTTGTTTCTGGAGTTTCATATGCTCCTCCTCTTCCTTCATGAGATTGGCAGCATCCTCATCTTTCTTCTGTTTGTAAGCTTCCATTTCTTCAATGTATTGTTCCTTCTTCTTCTTTGCCATCTGCCATATTACAATGTAACAATAAAGGAGTTAGTAAGAAGGAAAAATCAAGCCACTAAAGATAAGTGCAAAATTGGGGTAACTTTTTGAAGTGAACCTCTTCATAGGGCCTCTTTTGTTCTTCGGTCATGTTTTTCCACTCTTCGGACGTGACCTTGGTAACCTGAGTTGTAAGAAAGAAATACACATAACATTAAGCAATAATTGATTAAATGAGTCAAATTTACAACAAAGATTACCCTCAAAAAATTCAATTACCTCCACAACACTCTTGTTCTCTGCTAGAAGCGCTGAGCGCCTATCGTTTGTGTACAAGATATAAGGTGACATAGGGTGCTTTGGCTTCAATGGATCCTTCTCTTTCCTGTGCAAATTACAAGTATTATTATAAAAACAAATATCAATTCCATGGCACTGCTATGGAATTGTAACAGAAATGAAATTTTTACTTGTTCTTCTTGGTCTCCTTTTGTGACTCTTGTTGGAACTGCATATACTGTTCAAGCAATTCCATGGCAATCCTCTGCTTCTGATCCTCTTCCAGCAGCTTCATCGCCTCGCCCTCGCGCTTCTCCTTCGCAATCACCTGCAGATATGCCTCTTTCTCAGCATGGTACTTCTCCTCATAAGGCTTCTTCTCTTCGGCGCTGACCGTCTTCCATTTCGCCCCCAGCATGTTCGAGATGTCCTTGAATTCTGCCTCCGGGTTCGCTTTCTTGATCTGCCATCAACCAAATACCACCAATCAATCCATAAATTTCAAATCTTTTGTAAACAAAATAACATAAACAAGCAAATCTCATTGAGTTAAAAAAGAAAAAAAAAGGATTTTTTTTTTTGTAGTATTACCTCATTCCATTGATCCTTGCACCATAAAATGTAAGGGGGAGAAGGCCTCTTCTTCTCAGAGCACCCATTCTTCTTCTTCTTGTCCTTCTTTTCCATTTCGTTGTCTCTCAGCACAGGCAAAATCTGCAATTTTTGAAGGGCAATTATTTATAGAACAAAAAAAGTTAAGCATACAACAGAAATTGAAAAAAGATAAAATAAAAAGCAAAAGATCCAAAGATTGTAAAGAAACAAACCATGGTGGGTTTGAACTCCTTCAGCTTCTGGAGTTTCTTGAGCTCTTGCTCCTTCAGCTTCAGGGCCTCGTCTTTTGCCTTCAGGAGCTCTTCGGTCTTCTCCTTCTCGAGGCGAAGCTGCTGCATCTTCTCCTGCATCTCAAGCAAGTCTTTCTCAAAAGATGAAGATTGCTCTTCCTGCTGCTTCGGCTTCTGTTGTTTCTTTGAGGCAGCTCTTCCTCCCTTATTGGGCTGAGAGAGAGGAAGGTTCTCCTTTGCCGCTTCGACGGACGGAGCCAAAATCGGCGTGGCAGAGGAATCAGAGACCTTGGAAGCGGCCATGGTGATGGTAGAGGCATCAATTGTTGTTGATGAGTTTTTGTCCTTCAGTGCCCTTTTGCTTCTTCCCCTCTTTGTGGGAACCTCAGCAATTATGTCAGCCATAGATGAATGTGTTTTTAGAAATTGAGAACTGAAATGAGAGAAAAACAGTGAAATTATTTGATGTTTGGAGTATAGAAAAGCATTAACTTTTTATAGGAGGGGTGATGCAACGGTCGGATTTTTCAAAATTTGAATGAGACTTTGGGATTGGAAATGTGACGTGGCACTTCCTTTTTAGTATTTGACCGTTGGTGAAATTGAAGGCGGAGAAATGAAATCAGTTTATTTACTTACCATAGGGACCGTGTTGCGAAAATTAAGTTACCTTATCGGGGGGGCAGGGGGCAAATTTTGAATCTTCAAGATGAATGAACCAAAGGTCAGAATCTGCACAGATGGATGAACCTTTGTCATTGACAGCTCCAATTGCACTGTTGAATGTTTATATGAATGGAAAACGAATTAATGTTTGGTCTTGAAAGGAAAGGTGGTCAAGAAAAAAATAATGGTAATTCTTGTATACACAGAGAATCAAAGAATTGATTTAAAAAATAATCAAATAAAATTTTTTTTATAGAAATTAAATAATAATCTTTCTAAGATATAATAATGAGTCGTTTGTTTCAAAAGACGTAAAATTATTCTTGAGAATGACATATTCTCAATGTTTGTTTTAAGTTTTAAAAAATACTTTTAGGCATTTTTTTTGGGTCGAATTTCTAAGCATTATTTATATCCAAGAATACTATGTTTATTATGTTTTGATAGGATTTTATTTTCCTCATAAGAGTTGGGAATAAAATATTCTCATTCCGTGGGAATGAAAATTATTACTAAAAATACCAAAATATCTCGCAAAATGATAATCTTTCAACAATTGAATCAAATCATAGTTGAATGAAATAACCTTGGATGCCCCCCACAAGAACCAACGAAAAGAGGATTTTGGTCATGCACTTTTTAACTCAATTGACTTTCATGGTAAATACATAGAATGTAAGTATGTAACATATGTAAATATCAAAATCAGCTGTAAACTGAGATTTATAAAACATTCAATTTGTTTGCCTCCAAACTCCAATTGTACCTCTGAATGAATACTAAGAATAACATTATACAGAGAGAGAGAGAGTATCAATTCACCCGTATTCACAACAATCCATGAGAGCATTCAACTGATTCTCTCACCCATGAAGAACCATCTGCATTAGTATATCATTCCAAGAGTCTATTGGCCCCGGCAAGCACCAATGCAGACAATCATTCTGAACTTTGGAATTTTTGCCCTTAGCAAATGGATGATACTCCCTGTATGGACCAGGATGACCATCAGGCCTCAAAAACGAGAGCGGCGCGAAATCAGCGAGTTTTAGATTCACTCCATTATTTAGAGTCTCAACCGTTGCCTTTCTAAACTCCTCTAACTCAATGTTGCGAAGCATCATGTTCAACTCCTTCATTTCCATCTCACCTTTGATTGGTGCGGTTCTGTTGCAAGTTCCACCGCTAAACCACTCCCCGTTCTCAAAATGATCGGGGGTGAATGTCCTGAAAAATATCACGCCTTTGTGGTTGGAAGACGCTATGAAGTTGAAGACAGACTTGAGGGCCTTGCGATAAGCAAAGTTGAACCCCAGCTCTGTCAGGTTCCTTTTGGGACAGGAGTGACACCCCAATATGGTGTTATTCTCATGGTAAATTGCAGATTTGAGAAACCATTTCCCAGTTGAAAAGATAACGTAATCAAAGTCAAAGAACTGATCCATCCATTTACTATCCAGTTGGTCAAGCTGTAGCTCAACTTCGGAACTCGAAACACCATTCATGTCTTCGAAAATAGCAGCTTCGACAAGGAATGGTGACCAAATAACTGACATCCTGAAGTTGTATGAGGGGAAGCGCCAGCTTTTGGACTTGTATTCCTCGTCGTGGTAGGTCATCACAGGTTGCTCCACCTGAAGGACAGAATATTTCAAGTGAATTAGTCACTTCCATTCCAATGGTTACTAAGTGTAATAACCACATGGTCCACATCATATTTCTAATTATATACGTTATCCTCCATTGTGTTGTGATAAGATATTGTAGTGGTGATAGTATATAAGAAAAGGAGAAGAACTTGAGATAAAAGAACATCAATACTTTAGAATGTATATGACATCAGGGAAAAAAAGACAGGTTCACATCACATAGGAGAGTGTTAGTACACAGTACGCATTTCATTTATGTACTTCGAGCAAAGATTGTGTTTGGTATCAGTACTTGGACCATGAATTTTACTTCTTACTATTGAATGAAGCAGGCAGAATCTGCAAAACTACATGAAAATTTGTGCATTTCTTGTGCCTAATTAAAAGTATTGTTTTATGATTAATTATCAATTGAATATGCTTCAATTGACAGTCCAACCAATATGCAGTCAATCAATCATGTATAGAATCTTAAATTACCATTGCATGCGATGTACATATTCACCTAAAGTAGACAAAGAATGGCAAGGAAATGAGTATAAAAAACAGAAGAAGAAAGGAGACACAGATCACCCTGGAAACTAAATCTTACAAGTTATGAATTTAGAATGAATGAATATTTCGGTAGTTAACTCAATTAATTAACTCCTACCTGTTTGTGCTATTAGCCATCGTACCCTTTTCCTTTTCCATATCCTTTTTAAATCTGCTACTTAGAGATCAGAAATTCTCAACTTTCGCTACTTCGATTTTTTCTACAACAAACTTTTTTACTGAAAACATGATTTTATTTTTTATTTTTATAAACAAAGAATTTAATTTACAAGAAGAGAAGAACAATACAAAGAGAAAGGAGGACAAGAGATCCTCATTGCAGAAAACATGGATAATCATTCCTAGTAACGTTCAAATCAATAACCTATCAATTGAGCATCAAATCTTGTATTCTAAAACATTGTTGTTCTCAATGACTTAAGAGCTAACGAACATTGCCTTCAAATCTTAGCTTTCTTGTTGCATATAAATCTCTAATATTTACTCAGGTCTATCGGCCACTGCTAGTCTCTCTGATGCAACTCAAGCAAGCTTGAAGTTATAAAATAAAAACAATAAATCAATATTTTACTTATTAGTTGATGCCTATAAGTACCATTAAGATAAACACACATATCTAATTAGTATCGATGCCTATCCTAGCATAATTAGTTCAAACAAGTGCAGCTAACAACACAACTTTCTCACACATACCACAACAGAATGTTGATTTTATTTGTTAAAGTCAATAAACTTCCAAGACTAGTTGGATTCAAACATTAGATCAGGTTAATATATTAAGTTACTAAACTTTCCGGCTCCTTACTTTGATATTTCTTCTCTTCAACCTGAAACCTCAGCTTAGTTTGCAAGGTTTTCATCAAAATTAATTTACAGAGGCGATTAAGTAACAAACACTATTGATTGAGTGGGGTTAATTTTGAAAGGACACTGAGCATTCTGACTACAGATTAGTCATAGGTTTCTAAGAACTTGTGTGGTCATGTGCCCACACTTGCCTCAAATTGACTCGGGCCTAAAACCACTCAACATAAGCAGACATAACATCACTTAAAAGTGGTGGTCACATTAATACCATCAGAAGACAACACATCCTTTCAACGATGCTCGCATGAAGCAACTTGTGTTCAAACTACAATGTTCAAAAATTCCAGAAATGATACAAAACGGGGATGATTGCACAGTCAAATTTCAGAATTAAGCAAAAGTTTTCTGCACCCTTAATGTTAAAATGCATATATAAGGATTCTGGGCATGGAAAATAACAAACCGCTGTCTTGCATCCTGAAACCGGTAAGAAGGATTGCAGCACCAACGACTATTCAATTAACTATTGTCACAAACAAGATCTAAATACTGAAGTTGAGATAACAACTGATGGCCTTAATTATTGAAAAGATCATAAATACTGTAATAACCAATTGACACAAAAAAATACGAAGTCCCAATCACGCACATAAGACAATTGTAGGTTGACAGTTAGGAACAAATTGTTTTATGTGAAAGTCTAGTATCCTGTTTGACAGTGCAAGGCAAACACATACCGTCGAAAGCATGCACATAATCGACTGCACATGGTTGCGTGATATGGAATCGCCAACCAGTGCCCACGCTTTGCCGCGCATCATGTGGAGAAACCTCTTGGCATCGAACCGAGGCAGCTCGCAGCCTCTTGGAGCCCACCTCCAATACATGAACTCCTTGTCAGGCCTCCCATTCTTCAAGCAATTCTGATGAGCTTCAATGAGGTTGCAGCTCTCATTGGTATAATAAGGACCCATCGGGTTGGGGACCCAATCCCCACTAAAATAATCACATTCCTCTGCGCGCGCGCACACAAAAAAAATAAATAAATAAATTAGCACCCTTCATTCATTCAATCATTCACATTCCCAAGCTAGTATCCAAGTACACAGAATGACACAAAACTGTTCAGCCTCACATGGTACAAAATACACACTATAAAACCAGAAGCAAAATAACCCACAATAACATTGCTGGAATACAGATCTAAACAAGTGTGTTTAATTGTTTATATACCAAAAAAAAAAGTAGTGAAAAGAATAAGAACACATCCATCATAGAATGAGGCCACTAACTCACCTGTGTCGGTGTGAGTCTCTACTTGGTCTTCTTCACTTTCTGGAACATGTTCTGGAACACGTAGCTGTTGGGGAACATGTTCTGGAACATCTTCGGGAACCTGGTCTGGAAGAGGTGGGTCTTGTTGGGGTTCAGAAACAGTGGTTTTCTCAGGAAAAGGGGAATCCAAAGCAGGGGGAATCTGAGGGGACAGGGAATGGAAGAAGAGGATGCGGAAGGCAAGGCCAAAGAAGAAGACTGAGAGGACCAACTTTAAGGGAAAATTGTGCTTCAAATGCTCCATCCTCATCTTACTGTTTCCACAAACAAGGCACCAAAAGAAATAAAATAAATAAATAATAATGCAAATCAAAGACCTTCGAATCGAAACAGAAGGTGTTAAACGGTTCTTGGAGTTGAAAACGAACGGATACTGTGTCTTTTTGGGCAAAGTCAAGTACTGCTGCTGCTTATTAGATCCATGTGATCCACTGCACTCCACACCCCTTTTGGTGTTAATTGAAAAAAGACACAATTCTTTGTTAGTTAAGAAAATTATAACTTGAATATACCTGTTAGAATCCAATTATTGGGAACGGATAAAAAACTAGTAAATGGGTTTTCATTTTTATTTTTATTTTTGGCTTATTTTGATTTGCAAATATTCCCTTTTTTGTTTAGGGTTTTTATAGCAATTGTTCAATGACAAAAAATAAATGGTGTTGCATATTAAGCTAAATTCCTAATTTTTTTTGGCCCCCTTTCCATTTTACAACATTCTATATGATGAAGATATTGTATGAATCTGACTGCACTGCAGTAGGAGAGAGAAACAGGTATAATATAAGATTGGCAAAAAAAACCTTACAAGTTGTAAAATTTATTCTGTAATTTTTTTTACTCTTTCTGCGCATTATGCAGTTTTTAAATACATTTAGAGGATCTGGATCTAGATCCCGATATAACACCACCCTCCACCTCCTTTTGCTTTTGTTCATAATACAACCATTTAAATTGATTCGACGTCCAGTCAAGTGTTATGCTATGCGTACATATTTGAGGATAAAAATGTCTTTCTATGAATCATTTTGAAATTATTGAATGGTTAATTAACTACAATAATTAGTTATATGTGGAGTAATATGTTAATGCTTTATTGGCATAATAGACTAATGCAAGTTTATGCACTTTATCGCAAAGTAAAAAACACCAAAAAAAAAAATGATGACCAAAAGCATGCTAGAGGCTACTTCTGCTCACACCATGGTTTGTAGCTTTCAAACAAAAATATAAACATGTTATAATAATTATAATTATTCATTTTGAAATTAAAAAAAAAACAAAATTCATTTTTTTTGTATATTGTATATTATAATTATTCATTTTATTCATGCGAGGAAATAAGAAACCTTCCTTGATGGTGCCCATTAAGCTAATGGCTAACAAATTATTGACTAAATAATGCATTCATGCAGCGAGAGACGTCCCAACCTGCTATCATTGAATCATTTATAAGAGCAATCATATATCATTCCAAAACATGTGTCGGTAGGATTCTTATATTAACGAAAGTCCAAATGTGAACGACGGATTTTCATTCGCAAAAATAGTTGTTTTAAATTAATAATTACAGTATACTGTAGTACTTTTAGAATATTAAACACGATCAAATTTTATAACATAAGACGCTAATCTTGATTAGCACAATTCATTATATATAAACTTGAAGAACCAATTGAGTGTTTTTCATTCAAGCGATCTGATGTACTTCATCCTTTCTAACATTTATTTGTTCTATCTTAGCAAATCGTAATCCACAACACACCAGTTTGAATCGCGCACAAATTTTTTAAGATGTGAAGTGACTCCTAAAGTCCTAAGTAAGGGGTCATTTTAATTACTCCATTCAATTTAAAAATTAATTACAATAAATAACAATGAAGTGTGGAGAATTTGGCAAACATTTAATGTCAAACATAACATCTAGAGAGTTGAGATTGTCTCATCATCAATCAATGATGATTTTGTTAATCGCCTGATGCAGAGTTGGTATGAACTTCTGTGTCAACCTCGTGACGTGTTCCGTGGTAGGTGCATTTAAGATCGAGCGATGTTGGAAATATAGCTCTAACGTTTCGATTCTTTCGAACAAATTTGATCCAGAACACAGCCAGGATTTGCTTAGTTTACACGGACCCAAAATCAAGAAATGTAAAAATAAAAGCATTAAAAAGGGAAGAGAATCAAACAAAATAAATTTGATAGTAGGGACTTACCAAAATATTCATGTTGAACAGTACAAACTACTCAATATGATTATTCAATTCAAATTCAAGAACAAAACTAATTCTATACTATGTTCCTGATACAGAGGATAAATTGAATTATAAACACACATGCTTGAAAAGAAAAAGATGAAGAGAAAAAAAAACAAAGAATTAATTCACATGAAAAAATTTGAGCTAATAACAAACAACTTAAAATCATAGACAGCATACCTAATATGACAAGCTGCTAAAAAAACTTTCAGGACTTATGCTGCTCTCTGGCCTCTACCGGTCTTTGACAGAATGTCCTTGAGATAGTCATAACGGCTGCGATGATAATCAATCCACAAACAGAGTTGCCTAATGGCCTCCCTCTTCTCCTCGCCCAAGTCCACCATACCCTCTTCTTTCTCCTTCATCACTTTTTCCAGTTCTCCCACTGTCTTCTTAAGTTGAACCATAGTAGTTGTGAGATTCGTCTTCTCTAATTCATCCTTGCTTGCCTTTGCCTCTAGCTTCTCAACCATCTCCTTCAAAGCCAATTCCTGTTTGTTTTTATCCCCCAGCTGCTCCAACAAGTGGTTTCTGTCTGCCTTTAACTGCTCTTTTTCCTTGTTCATCTCCCTGACACAGTTCTTTGCAGCCTGAAGCTCATGTGAGATGTTTGAGATACAGTTCTCATGATTTTTGCAGTCATCAGAAAACTTCCAGCTTACAGTTTCTATGCCTGTTATCACGCTGTTCACACACTCTTTAGTGCAAGTAATGATTTCCTGAAAAGCTTCTTTGTTAGCAGCAATCTTCGCTGACAAAGTAGCAATCCTGTCTTCAAGTGCTTTCTGATCTTGCTGAAACTTCTCTTCAGCCTTTCTGAAGCTCTCTTCCTTCTCACTTAACAATTGTTCTGTGACCCGGAGCTTCTGGTTGGACAGACGAAGCTTAACCTCGAGCATGCGGACTTTCTCAAACAAAGTGCTGATTTCATCTCCTTTCTCTTCTAGGTCTCTTTTCAGATCATCTACTGTATGTTCCAAATCAGCTACCATCTGATCTTTCGACTCACCGCCTTTACGGAACTCTTCTTCCATTTCTTCAATCTTCTTCTCTGCAGCTTCAAGATTCACTTTGCATTCCTTAAACCAACCTTCAATTTGTTTGTATTCCTCATTTAACTTCTGATATGCATCTTCTCGTTCTTCCAATGTTCTCTGAAGATCCATTGATTTTGTTGCTAACTCATTCTTTTCATTGTCTACCATTATAGAGCGTTCTGCATGTTCTCCTTTAACTTTTTCACAATGGAGCTCCAACTCTTCTTTCATTTTCTGCAACGAAAGCAAGTCTTTTTGCAGATTATCAACTTGGGTTGTCAAGGCAATTATTTGCCCAGAAGCCTCATTCTCTTTTTCATGAAAATTTTCCTGCAAAGTGGAGAACTCGACCTCTTTCTCTGCTAATGTTTTCTCCAACGCAGAAATTGCTCCCTGCAATCCCACATTTTCCTCTCTCAGCTCACTGTTCTCATGATCTTTAGCTCTTATTTTCTCTTCAACTTCATTCTTCTGGTTGTGTATGGAATCCATCTCCAACTTCAGTGTTTCACACTGTTGTGATAATTCCTGTTTCTCATTCTGCAGGGAAACCAAATCATTTTGGAGATTGTTAATTTGCTCGGTGAAGGTCATCATTTGTGCTGAACCCTCTTCCTCTACTTTACAAAGTTTACCCTGGAGAACAGTAAACTCAGTTTCTCTCTCTGCCAATCTTTTCTCCATTTCTGCTATTTTGTCTAGTAGCTCCAATTTCTCCTGTTTCAAATGACTGATCTCATTGCTGTTAGCCCTTATTTGTTCATCATCTTCACTTTTTTGGTTCTTCATAGTGCTCATCTCTAATTCCAGATTCCTTATCTGCACAGTTAAATTTTCTCTGTCTTCCACTAGTCCCACTTGTTCCAGGGTTTTGCTATCAACCTCCTCTTTCAGATTTTGCAATTGAATTGCATGCTCTGAGTTTTCTTGAACTTTTTCCACTAACTGAACTTCCAAATCAGCTTTCTGCCGCTGTAGGGAATCCACCTCCTGCCGCAACACCTTCACCTCATCTGTAATGCTTTTGACTTGAGTTGAAGCTTCATTACTTTTAAAAGTTATCTGCTCTTCCAGTTCATTTTTCTGAGCATGCAATGCGCCTATTTCAGTCAGCAGATTGCTTATCTGAGATGTCAAATCTGCTATTTTAGAGGATGACTCGTCCTCATTATCTTTGAGTTTCTTCTTGAGAGCAAATAGTTCCTCTTCTCTTTCTTTGGACTTCATTTCAAGTTCTGAAATTTGGTTACGTAGCCCTAAATTGTGCTCTCCCAGTTCCCTTGCTTCAGTTGTGCTACTCTTAACCTGCTCTTCCATATCTTTTTTCTGGTTTTGCAGTGATTCTAATTCCAGCACCAGGTTTGAGACTTGTGCCTCAAGTTCCCTGATTTTATTTGAGGATTCATTCTGATACCCTTCATGCATCTGAGTGAGGGCCAAAAATTCCCTTTCCCTCTCATCAAGTTTCTCCTTTAACTGACTAGATTCGTCTACAAGTTCTTGTATTCTGTTGTGAGCCAGCTGAACCTCATCTGAAGCCTGTGAAAGTTTCAATTCCCGGTTTGAGACTTGTGCCTCAAGTTCCTTGATTTTATTTGACGATTCATTCTGATACCCTTCATGCATCTGAGTGAGGGCTGAAAATTCCCTTCCCCGCTCACCAAGTTTCTCATTTAACTGACTCAATTCATCTACAAGTTCTTGTATTCTGTTGTGAGCCAGCTGAACCTCATTTGAAGCTTGTGAAAGTTTCAAATTTAAAGACTCATTTTCTTCCATGGTGACTCTCGAATTGTGACTGATATTTGTCACTTCCTGTTCTGCATGTTCTAACTGCTGCTTCAGAATGGAAACTTCCCCTGTAGCAACTTGTATTTCTTTCTCAATGGCTAATTTCTCATCTTTCAGTTGATCAACCATGGTTCTCAGGTCATCTGTAATCTTCTTTTCCTCATCAATCTGCTGAAGTGCTGTCTCTTTATCCACAGTCAAACTATCTGTTTCTGTCTTCAAGTCTTCCAATTTTTGACTCAGTTCAGCTTCTATCTTACCAGCAATGTCCAGTTGCATTGTTAGTTCCGCATTCTCATCTAAAAGCTTGGATCTTTGAATGCCTAATGCTTCAGCATCAGTTTTCAAATCCATGTTAATTTTGTCTACTTCTTGTATCTTGCTCAATGCTGCAAGATATTTCGAGTCTATCTCCTCCTTCTCTTCATGTATAATTGTCAACCTATGGTTTAACTCAGCAACTTCCATGTGGGCCATTTCAAGTTCTTGCTTTAAACCATCAATTATCTTTTGAAATTCATTTTCCAGTTGTCCATTTTTTTTGCTTTTGTCCCTTGAATAATCTGAATCTGAGCCTGAGTCTGAGTCTGAGCTTGATGATGAACTCTCCTTGTCTCCCTTGCCATGAATCCTTTTTCTTAACTCGCCTGTTAGATGATCATATTGTGCATAGAGAGATTGATATTGATTGTGGAAATCCTCAATCAGTTCAACAAGTGGTTCCTTCTTAGAATGTTCTACAGGGGTACCGTCCTCTTCAAGGTTGTCATCTTTAATAAGTTTCAATATCCTTTTCACTTTGTCATCAATTTCTGCAGAAAAAGTTGGAATCACCAAATCATTTGTTTTATCATCATAAGGTATCAATCACAGCGAATTATTAATCATTATATTCCGAGATGTCATATTCCAGTTGTCATGGTGGCAGCTGAGTTAACCTTTGGATAGAGATTGTACCTGTTTTAGCTCCCTGCAGCTGCTCTTCTTTTTCAGGGTCAATGTGACTTCCAAACAAAGATTTTATGGACTCTCTAAAGCGATGTTTCACCATCTTCTCCGACAGATCTTCAACTTATTGGCAGCTTTGCATCAAGACAATGTTTAGCTGTTCCGCATGATGATCCCAGAAAGTCCGGAACTGAAAATTTTAACACAATCTATTGATATAGCACTGATCGACACTATTTTCTTCACGTTTAATTTTGTAGGTAATTTCCATCTATAAGAAACTTCTAAATACATCATCATTAACGAGAACAACACAGATGTTGCTACTTTTCAGTCGAAATGTTACTAATATTTATTAAAATTCAGAAGAAGAAAAAAATTATAGTAGAACAACTGAAAAATGTGGTTCGTGATTGCTGTCATAACAGACAAATACATTCTTTTTTCCGATTGTGTGACATCCATGGCCAGTGTTTCAACATCAGCGCTTTGCCATAAAGGGTTCTCAGTTAATATAGTTTGTATGTCACAGGAAGATGGCAGGATGCAATACTAGATGTGCCAACTGCCAACACAGATGGCATTTAAGCTATTTTGTTATGATTTCACTGTCAAAAGATATTTCAGGGTATTTAAAGCAAACACTTATTACAGAGAAAACCACAATCATAAAGTATGGGAGGGAGATTGTACTGGGGTGCATTCAAATAAGCAACTACTACTGTCTCACAGAACTCGGATCAATCCAGCACCAAAATGAATATTCCGCTCCACGAGTTCATATAACCCGTAACCTCGTGCTTTATTGGCTGTATTCCACTTCCTGAGAAATATGGGGTTCAGTTACTGTCTTACTGATTATGACATTAATTGGCGGTATAATTACGGGGAGAGAGAGAGAGAGAGAAATAGAGGGTGTATGTGAGAAAATATCTGGGTTCTCCATTCACGATTAAGAAAGAGGATGCAATTTTCAACATCACTGAACCAACATTTGATTCTCTCAGCTTTTCAGAGTATGGTCCTATACCCTATACCCATAACAATTGCAGCAAACGTACCGCTAGGCCACCATTTTACGCTACATGGATTCAAATTCAACTATTGAGAACGGAATAATCAAAATCAAGATGAGATTAAATGATTAAGAAAAGGGTTAAAAATTATACAGAAAGGAAACAGAACCACTAGAAATAGGCGCACAGAACTACAATCTTGCGCCACGTCAACAACTCCGGGAATCTTCACAGAAGATGAGTGTGGTATTAAAATGAGACAGCTCACTAAACAACCAGGATAATGCCGCTTATTATTATTGTTTTTTTGTTAAATTCAAATTATTGGTCACGATTTAACAAGAAAGAAAGAAAAAACAGAAAACACCTTGGTAAAATTGTAATTGTAATAAAAATGAATGAAGAAAACAGATAATAATCGCAAATCTCGATCTTCAATATTCTTATGATTATCCAGAAATTTGGCAAGTCCATAAGGTACCTGAGATAAGGCGGTACTTTCCCTCTACTCCTCGGAATCGTTTTGTTGAACTCCAATAAAGCAAAACTACAGCAGCCAAAGAGAAAAAAGAGAAAGGAAAGTATAAAGACACAGTAAATCCAAGGCCAGAAATAATATAATTGAGCTTCAACCTTATTTGCAGTTTATAGTAAAATTTTAATATCAACTCTAGATTTTTTGCTTAGAAGTATCTAAGCTAACTTTAAGTGTTTTTCCTTGAAATATAAAATACAGTAAAGACCAGAATCTTCAAGGATCGTCATCCTAAACAAAATCAATAATAGATGAGTCAAATTAAGCATCAGCTATAATATAAGCCTTCGAATCAAAACCACGTGCAGCTGCAGAGAATACGAAAGGAATAACAATCAAAGGTGAAAAACGAGAGAAGTAAATTGAAGCACGCACGATAAGAGTTTCAAAGCGAAGGAAGTTGATCCGATCGAATCCAGAAGCTGAAACGATTCGAGAGGAACGGAAGAGCTTCAATTCAACAAAGATTCTCGAGAATTGAACTAAGTCGGAAACAGAATCTGAAAGAAAAGGAAGAGAAGGAATCGACAGTTACCTGAGAAACTTGAAGAGAAGACTGGTGGAGGTGGAAGCAGAGGATCGAAGCTTGGAAATAATCGAAGAAAGGAAGAAGAAGGGGAGTGAGGGAGGGAGGAGCTCTTCAATTAATGCGAGAGAGACAGAGAGCCTAAGTTCAAGTTTCGGACATAAACTAAATTAAAAATGAATGAATTTTATAAAAGAAAATTTAAAATAAAAATAATAGTGGGCATGAAAAGTGGCTTTGTTTGGATTAGAGCGCTAAAAAGAGACGCCAGCATTTTGCTCCTTCAAAATTTCGGGGACGGAATCTTTGGATTGTTTGTCAGATGTTTACCCCTACCTTCTCTTTTTATTTACCTTGATGCCACGCGATTTCTCGCGGGTTCTCCCTACTGGCGATTACCGTGTGCAAGAATGCATTCAAACTCGCGTTCTCTTTGTGTTACCATAGATTTTGTTTGGTCGTATATGTTTTGGTGACTTTAACGTTGGGTTATCTTACTAAAGTTATGTCATTAAGCATTTAAAAAGATACTTATAAATTACTAGCTAAAGTAATCATCATGTTAGCAATGTGAATTAAATTCATGTGCTTTTAAAATATGAGTTTGTTTTTTATTAATTTTTATGGACTATCTTTTTCATTTTTTGTTACTATGCCATGATTTTATTTTATTTTTGTAAGGATTAGTAACGTTAATTAGCTTAGAGAGATGACACTGGAAAGTGAGTGAACGATATTATGTTTCATTTTGACTGCTTTTCACTATTTTATCTTCTTTTGTTGTAGTTTTAAAATAATAGAATGTCAATTATTTTTTATTTCAATTTTTTGTCGATTGAAAAACTAGTATTTAGATTTTATTATTAAGAACTCCACCAATTTAACTTAACAAGGACTAAAGCTTGCTTCACCTTAATCAACCCACCTTGATCCAATATTTTTTCTTGTGACTAAATTGATGGACCAAACAATACATTTACTCTAAATTTTACATTTTACATTGTAGTGTATTGACTGCTGTCAAACATTCGTTCTTGTTCATGTCACTTTTAAATTGAAAATAATTGATGATAGGAGAATGTTTCATGTCTCTCATAAAATATAACTTATCATTTGCTGTAAGTATGACAAAAACAACTTTAGTAAAATAGAATTAGGTTCACAAATGCCAGAAAGGAGCCCGATGTGATGTCACGGAGTAGATCCCGTTTTCAGCAATGCATGTTGTTGAGGTTGATCTGGCGCTGGCTCCAATTGCTGCACGTAATTGCAATTGAAAGGGCCTTACCCGTTGCGTAAGGCTGCTACCCCCTGCCAGCAATTAAAAGTCACATGATGATTAATTATTGTGGCTTTTCGCAGATTTGTTACGTTCTTTCTTTTTGTTATATTTGTCTTTTGAATCTTTGACAAGGTGTGTTTACATCAGTGTTGTACTATTTTCATTTCCTCAAATGAGGTCACTAAGGACATGTCATTTTTCCCGCCTATTATTTTTGTATTAACGAATTATCTCCCGAAATTTATGCTGCAATTATGCAAATGCGATCCAGCTAAGAAATGTAAAACTAAAAGGGCATTGCAGAAATTTTCAAAATTTCAAAATGGTAGCTATATATACACAGATATAAACATGTGCCTAGCATGCAATAGATTCAATTGAACTTTAAATTAAACGATAAACTTAAAAAAAATATATAAAAACAATTTGAGACATACATCATTTCTTTGGTGGTGCGAGGAAATGTTTGATTAAGAATAGCAACAAAAAAAAAAAAATCAAGCACCTGTGAGTAGCAAAAAAATAACCGAAGAAAAAAAGAACAATGCTACTCACACACAAATACATCACTCCCTATATACATAGCCTGTATTTAGAAAATTTGATTCAAAATCGATTCGGACAATTTTATTTTTTTTTTACTTTAGTCTCAAAATAAATTCTTAACCTTACTAGTTGAAATCCAATCCCGATAATGGTAAAAGATTTGAGACACCGCCCACCATGTGATGTGGAAGATTTTTTAGACAGAAATGTAGTCTCACCCACAGATGCATCTCAATGTTGTCGGTCACCCATGTTTATGTGAAGGGAAAGAAATCGAGATTCCATGTTATGATGTGTACAAAAAAAAATTTAAAAAGAAAATATTGTGTCATGAATCCTCTATGTCATTTTTTACATGACAATATCTCTTATCATTAATTAAAAAAATAAAACATAAATAATTAAGAAATTTATAATAAAAAATGACATAAAATGATTCACTTTCACTCTAGCATTGTTGTCCCAAAACTCATGATCATGATGATGATGCTCTGTTTTTTGCCCCCATCATGGTGACGAAATCCCTCAGGTCCTTGCAACGGCCGCGGTGAAAATCAACCACAAAACAGAGTTGCCTTATCGCTTCCCTCTTCTTCTCCGCAAGGCCAACCAAATCCTCATCCTTCTCTTTCAAGCTCTTCTCCAATTTCCCCACCTTCTTCTCCAGCTGACCCACCGCCTGCTTCAGATTCAGCTTCTCCCCTCCTTCCTTGCTCACCTTCGCTTCCAGTTTCCACACCTTCTCCCTCAACAAGAACTCCTCCTCCTCTTTGCTATTCAGCAGCGCCTTGATCCGTTCCATCTCACCGCTCCGTTTCCTTATCAAATCCCTCAGAAACTGAACCTCACGCATCATTTTCGATACACGGGTGAGGACGCACTCTCTGTGTTCGTCAAATTTCCCCAACAAGAAATCTAATCCGTTTACAGCAGCCAGTTCTAGTTCGCTCAGAGAACCGAAAACTAACCCGTTTTGATCGCCACACAATTGCGAAACGCTCACTTTTTGCATCCTCATGAGTTCCTCTTCGTAGCCAGCGATTTTATCTCTGAGCATTTTCGCCTCGCTCTCGAACCGCTGGTTCGCGATCTTGTAACTGTTTTTGTTCTCGTTGTTGAGCTGCTCCGCCACGTGGATCCTCTGGTGCAGCAGCCGGATGTTGCCCTCCATTTTCCGCCGGGACTCTTCCGCCAGCTCCTCCATCTTCCTCTCGGCCGATTGCCGGTTCAGCTTGAGCTTGTTGGACATGATCTTGGTCTGTTTATGCTCTGCGTTTATTCGGTCAATGGTGGCTTCTTGTTCCTTTATAGTTTTCTCGTGATCGGCGATTTGGCTCGATAACTTGTTGTGCAAGTTTTCCATCTTTTCGATTTTCTCTTCGCATTCCTTCTGGCTTCGCTCGTTTTGCAGCTCCAGCTTGCTCTTCTGTTCGTGCAATGTGTCCAGCTCGAGCCTCAGAACATTCAGCTCTGCTTTTAAGGCCATGGCCTCCATTGAAGCTGCATTCTTTTGGTTCTCCGGTTCCTTCATCAGCGCGTTTATCTCTTCCCCTCTCTGCGCCACTGCTTTTTTCAGCTCGTTGTTTCTGTCCTGCAGGGACTTGTTCTCATCCACCATCTGTTTCATGTCATAGCTCTTGTCTCTTAATTGCTCTTCCAATTCATTATTCTGTCTGCTTTGTGTTTCCAATTCTAGTTCCAGGTCATTTATTCTCGCGAGAAAGCGCTCTTTCTCTTCCGCCATGGTTTCTTTAACTGAAGTCGTTTCGGCTAAATTCTCCTTCAGGTTCTCTATCTGAATCAGGTATTCTGAAACTCGTTCCCGCTCTCTTTCCAGCTGGGATTCTAGTTCGTTGTTCTGGTTGGATAGAGAATCCAAGTTTTGCTGCATGGCATCGAGCTGGTCGATCAAGTCCTTTCTTTGTGTCAATGCTTCAGCCTCATCGTCTTTTATTTTCTTTTCCATTTCATCTTTCTGAGTACGCAGTGATCTCGCCTCTCGGTCGAGATTGTTGATCTGCGCCATCAATCTTGCAATGTTGGACTTGGCTTGGCTCTCGTTACTTTTGAGTTTCCCCTGCAAAATGTTGACCTGTGCCATCAATTTTGCATTGTTGGACTTTGCCGCCTCACTCTCGTTGTTCTTGAGCTTCGCCTGCAGGGTAGACACGGTACCTTTTTCATCTTTCAACAGCAGTTCAAGCTCTGAGACACGGTCGTTTAGGGCCGTGTTCTTTGCAGTTAGCTCTTCAACTTCGCGGGCATGGCTTTCAACTTGAAGTTCGAGATCCCTTTTCTGTTGGCTCACGATCTCCGTCTCTTTCATTTGTGAACTTAACTGCTCCTCAAGCTCCTCTACCTCAGTGTTAAGATCTTCATCAGTGTTGGAATTATCATTATTGCGACGTTTCTCTTCTGAACTTTGGCTTTTATTATCTACTTCCTCTGGGGAAAAGTACTGTTCTGAGTCTGACTCAGAGGTAGACCCTCGACCTCTCTTGCTTCTTCTGCGAGAAACTACCTTCACAAACTCTCTATTGAGATGAACATACAGGCCATAAAGGGACTGGTACTGTTTGTTTAGGTCCTCAATTAGTCCCACGAGTTCTGTATCTTTTCTGGAATTTCGGGGGTTCCTGTTTCTTTTGCCTTGGTTTCCTTGGTTGCCTTGGTCCTCGTTCTTTATAAGCTTCAGGATTTTTGTGATGTTGCTTTCAATATCTGCAAAGATTGGGAAAACATGATGTATTCAAATGAATTAGTCCAAAATGCTTCAAGTCCAAAATTAGATTAGAAAGATGTATCAGCCAAGTATCAGATTGAGAAAATAGTAACGACAAGAGTGCAGCTAAAGACACAAGGACCACACCACACCAGATCAAGCCACCTTGAGCTAGCTTGAGTTTGATTGTAACTTTATCCAATTCTCTGTGGTAGTTAGTAATTAGACTTGTATATAAGAAGTAAGATAATAGTTATGCGGCTTAGAATGTGAGTTTGCACTTTGTACATTTCCATCATCAAGAACTCTGAGAAATTCAGGAGTTCATATTTCTTCCAAACTCACTCTCTTGATTCCACACACTTTCTGATCTCAGTGTTAACTTTGTTAATTAAGATGACACTGCAAAGTGCAACAAGGACTATATTTAAAGTGTTCATATCTTTTCGTAAACCAATTGGTCTCTTCCTTCTTGTAGATATAGGATATTCCAAGATTAATGTGTTGTACAATTATTTATAGAAAGAATATCTGCACCTGTTTTGGTCTTTTTGAGGTTTTCATCTTTTTCGGGATCAACTAGAGTCCCGGAGAACCTGACTGATTCCCTTGAGCGGCTGGTCATCTTTTTCTTTACTACTATGGGACCATCAGCAAAAGATTACATTCAAAAGTAAATGTCATCCAGGGAACTCTCCCTTGTATCCACAAATGACTAGGAATCCTGAAATTGAGAAATCAAGATAGATGTGACAAATTAAGACAAACTGAAGTTTGAAATTATTAATAGTTTACTCATTCAAAGGGTAAGAGTGTACATACTTTAACATGTATAATAATATAAAAAAAATGTTAAAAAAGAGCAAAACATCAAATAACGGCTCAAAATTGACAATCGACTACAAATTCATCCATGTAGCTTACACTTTCTTCCGTGATCCTTAATTCCTAAAGTGGTCAAAAGTTAATTAAATTAGTCATTTGTTATCCCCATAAACTTGTTTATAAAATTTTGAAATCTTCTTGATATTCTTAAAGTTGTTAAAAGTCAATCAAATTTATCTTTTAACATCGATACAATTAATTTCTCCCATGATTGTCTTTTGAAACCTTAGAACTTCTAGAAGAGTTTTAAAACTTAATAGACAAATTTGCAATTGACTAATTTGATGGTTTGTTCGATAATAAGTGTTAAACATCGTGGAAAAATCGATAAATGGGACACCAAAAAATATAGGACAAAGATAGATAACAGAGAAATAACAATTGTATTATCTGAGAGTTGTTGTTGTTTCTTTACATAGGAGGCTGAGCCTATTTATAGGCTGAAGACTCAACGGCCAAAACACAACGGCAAAAAATAAATTACAATCAATTTAAAAGATTATAATTAAATCAAATCATTTACAGTCATAAATTATTCTTAACACCCTCCCTCAAGCTAAAGCTCCTCGAGCTTTAAGCTTGTCATAGTTCAACGGAGGGCTGAGTGGAGCGGAACCAACAAAACAGAGGCAACAAATGCTGCGCGGAACCAGCAAAGACAACAACGGATGCAACATCAGGAGTTGGGCGGAACCAACAAAGACAACATTGAGAGCTAGGCGGAACTAGCAAAGGCAACAACGATAGGCAACAATCGAGACTACACAGAGGCAAATTAAGTCAACATCAAGATTATGTGGAGGCAGTTAAGGGGAAAATTGGCATAAGCGGGAATATAGGTTCAAGGTGGGAACCATGGCTTTGATACCATGTGAGAAATAATAGTCGGAGAATATTATGTATATCTGTATATATCAATCTGTGGTTGGTTTAAGGAGCCCTAAACGGGATGAGACTTGAGCACGAGCGGCACGTGCATAGAGCCCGTACTCATAACGCATTCAGGTTTTTATACCAGAAGAAAGTATAATATAGTAGCACTAATTTAACAAAAATGTTATTTAACACTAAGATTGGAGTTAGATACCATGTGATTTGATCGTGGACTCCATGATTATGCGTGTGGGAGGGAGACTTGGTATTTAATAATAACTTTGGTGTCAAAATGGCACTTATCTAAATCCACCCTTGCTTCTCCTTATGTATTCCATTTGTGCTCCTGAGATTCTACATTGACAAACATTAGCATCGTCATGCTGACCCACCTCACTAGTGGTACAATTGTTTTCCCACGAAATGAATTAAGATGATAGTGATTACAAAATAAAATATAAATTATATGACAGATGTGGAT
The DNA here is from genome assembly GCA_003254905.1 of Nissolia schottii. NCBI lineage: Eukaryota > Viridiplantae > Streptophyta > Magnoliopsida > Fabales > Fabaceae > Nissolia > Nissolia schottii. The sequence continues at coordinate 85,358 of QANU01033545.1, forward strand.
GCCATAGGCTTGGGCATATTTCACTTTCCCACATTCATTTGCAAAATTGAACCATTCAAATGCCATGTTCACTCCTCCTATAAAGATAAGCTGGTTCAAACACCTTATCGTATTCTTTTCTTCCTGATTTGTTGAACTAACTATGGCTGTTTTCAAACTGAAAAGGGACCTTTACATCTCCTTCAAAGCTCATTGATGAGTAGAAAAAAAGTGTCAAAGCAAATATTATATATATTTATATATACACACACCTAGTAGGCCAAGTTGATAGCACCCATTCATTGTATATATATTATAAGAAAAGGAATAGAAGTCCACAAACTGGAACACCTAATATCTTACTTATATTTCTGTAATCATTTCAACCATTTTTTTCTTAATGTAGAAGAATAGCACCCGTAAAGACCATGCATACAGTAATTGCCATGTATGTGTGTACCTCTTCGTTCTGACATCATTGTATAATTTTTATTCCAATAAATAGACAGCAAGATTCAATTTAGTTTTCAAGCCTTGATTTCTGGAATATTCAAATCAAGAATTGAGAGAGCATGAATTCAAAAAGAAAATAATAACCAACCTGACACGAGACCTAAATCTAATGCATTCAACTTCGCAATCAAGATTTTCTTTTAGAAAAAGAAAAAAAAAAANTAAAATTGGCTTGTAAACAGAGGAAAAAACAAGCAACATAATTGATAAATCACCCAAGTCAAGAAAGATAATACTAAAACAGGAATTATCTCTTTTTTCATAAAATTAAGCACAACCAAAATCTAGATTATAGAGGTTAAATGCACACATAATAAATTCCAATAAAATGATGATTATTACAATATAATTATTCATGCGTAAATTAGTCCTCCGTTTCTTCAACAATCTTACTCATCCTCCTGTAGGCACCCATGTTCCGCATTTTAAGTTCTATTGGGTTTTGTTACATTGATTATTCCAAATTTAAAGAAAAATAGGTTGATCCCGTGACACAATTTTCTTTCGACAAATGTAAATGAAGCAAAACATTCAACAATAGATCGGAAGCAGTTGCACTACCTGGGAATGGAACTCGATAATCACCGAACCGATTTGATTAGGAAACACCGATAACAAACAAGAAGAAATGTCAAATATCGGAAGAATTTTTATTATTTGGTTTTGATCTGAACATGTGGGAAGAAAATAAATAAGGAATTTATTGAGGGTGAAAATATGTGAATAAAAAATATTATTGCTGCCGTGCCTGTCATTCTCGCTTGAGGGTGAGGAGGTAATGTTGGCGCTTCTTTGGGATAAAATGCCCTTTGAAGTTTGGGATTATTACATTTGAGAATCACTTTAATGTCTCCCGAGTCACGAATGAGAGATGAGATCAAATTCTAAAGAGGCGCGATGCTAGCGTCGCCAAACATTTAGGTTTGCAATTAAATATTAAACGAGTAAAACTTTAAATTTGGCTTAGTTATTATCATCAATCAAGTTTGTATAGAAATAATCATATTAATTTATAAAATTGTCAAAAACTTATTAAATTGATCCTTAATAATGTTTAATTTGACTTATGTCAAAAAAATTAATTTAACTAATTTTTCGTAATTTCAAAAACTAATATAATAATTTTCATAACATAGAGCAAACTTGACACTAACAATTTTATTGACAATTTAAAAGTTTACTTAATATTAAATAGGACAAATTGCATGTACCACTTTTGAGGTTTATCGAAATCGTTGTGACGATCCTATAAATCGCCATGCAAGGAGTTATGTCCCTTACGAAAACCTTTTAACGTGTTAATTATAAAAATATGTATTGTTTTATAAACAAATAATAGGAAAACCCTTCTAAACTTCATAAATGAAATAAATACATGTCTCATAAAATTCTTACATAAAATCACAATTAAAATACAACATTAAATAATTGAAATACGTAACATTCTGCCCACAGTTCACTAGAGTACACTATTGATTGAAATAAACTAACTAAATAACTAAAACATAACTAAAGATAACTCCACATCAACTTGAAGCTCACAAAGGATCTGATTTGCTGGAATCTACCAAATGAGAGGAGTATCTTAATTAATGTTATCTGAAGAATAAAAAATTGATGAAAGGTGAGTGATTGCTTAATAAATTTCAGATCCCACAAAGACATGGAACATTTTGTAGACATGACAAACATATGCAATACATAATATAATATCAACCAAAAACGTTATACAGTTTATAATACATAGCACGTAAAAGCATTTGAAAATATAATTAAACTGGGAGTTCTCTACGTAGACAAATTCAAGTATTATGGTTTAGTTATTCATGATAAATGTTTGGGCCTCACAGTCTTGTATTAATCTACATGATACATGACACCGGACTTCACAAGCTGCCTATGTCTGGGCTTAAAGGTTTTGTCCCAATTATTCTATATGTTTGAATCCTATTCTATGTTACGATAGTACAAGGTATATAGTTCTATCTTAACTCTATTCTCATGAAAATAAATTAAATAAAATAACATAAACATGATAACATAAACACGCTAACGGATAATTAATAGTACAACATAACTTATTTATAAACATTTATACACATGCAACATGACATATTTAATGCATAAAGATTTATGGTACTAAAATAGTGTTCATGAGTTTTTAAAACAACTTCATAAACATTTTTCATATATAAATAAGAAAATTCTTAAATAATAACTAATTTCATAAGCATTAAAATAACATAATAAATTACTTCTCCTATGATTTTATAAAAGTATGCACAATAAACTAATTTCTAAAATAATTACGTGATCTTAAAATAGATCGTGAAGAAATTTACTTATTATAAATGACTTACAACTAAGGAGTACAAACATTAGGAGCTCCTGACACCCTATGTGGAGGCACTACTGCCCACGAATAGAAAAAAGTGAAAGATAAAATAATTACGGTTGAGAGAAAGTTTCAAAGCACTACCTTCAAAACTCTCTGAGTAAATTAACAAGTAAAAACACTAAGGAGGACTTTTATTTATAGAAAAATCAGGCTTGTCAACCAAGTCACAAACCTCATGCCACTGCAGTGCGCTCTGAGCACTGCAACGCTTGCCCCTTTTTTTTTTGTTCCGTAAAACTATGGGTTGTTACAACTGCACTCTAACATAAATTATAAGGTGAGTTCATATTGGTGTCCCTAGGGGCACCATGGACATTGTAGTAACTGAAATTTTGTTAGGTAATCATAAGAATGTTCATAAAATACCTTAATTTTAATTTATATTTTATTATATAGTTTTTTCAATTTTCATTTTAAAAAATTGAATCCTCAAATTTGAATTAAAAAATTGAAACAACCTTGAATAACCATATAATTTGGAGATTTGATTTTTTTAAATAATAATTAGAAAAGTTATGTAATCTAACATAAATTAGGATATTATTATGAACATTTGTATAATTATTTGAGAATTTTTAAGTTGATACAATACTAAATTATAATTTTTTAAAGTGTGAGTGTATGGTGTCCCACAAATCGACAATGTTTAAAATTGCACTCCAACCTAATTTTTCTTCATGACTGATTACTAATAATGAGTTAAGTTTATGTTTTTATTTATTTTTCATGTGTTTTCTATTAGGTTAGTAAAAAACATCGAAAACAACAAAATCTTGTATTTGTTTTTATTTTATATATTCATTATTGTCCTCACAAAATTCTAAAACAATAAACAATATTTTATTGTTTTAACTATTTTCACTATTTTTTCACAAACATTTGAAAACAAAAGATACATGAAATAAAAACATAAACTTTACAAATCATTACTGATCAGTCGTAATGAAAAAGTGAGGTGAAATGTAATTTTGCACATAATTTAGGATAGAGTGCAATTTTAACAAATTTTAATGGTGATTTGTGCAATTTACTCTATTAAATGTCATAGACAAAATGAGATAAACTTTCAAATTTATCTCCAATGTTGATGACACTAGTCAAGTTCGTCATCAATTTTTAGAAAATAGCAAATCCGTTATTAAGGTTGACATCTGTACATTAAATTCATTATTGACGTCAAGGTTCTAGAGACGAACTTGATGGACAGAGTGTCAATACTGGGGATGAATTTAAGGTATAATGTCAACTTTGGAATGAATGTATTATTTTTCAAAGTCTAGAGACAAATTTGGGCCTCTTTACATTTCTATGCCATTTGGTATAACTTGTATACCAAAATATGGGTTAGAACAAAAATTTACAAATGTATGGGTTTGGGTCTGAAATCGCCACAGGATGTGGCGATTTCAGACATTTAAAAAAAAAATTAAAAAAGTCTGAAATCGCCACACCCTGTGGCGATTTATGACTTTTAAAAATAAATAAATAAAAAATTTCTGGGGTCTGAAATCGCCATAGGGACTGGCGATTTCAGACCCAAAACCATACATTCGTAAATATTTTTGTTGGACTATAATACGGGATTAAAATTTTTTTGGGGCCATTTAAATGTAAATATTCCACAAATTTGACTGACACTATCAACGTTAAGAAGAAATGTAAAGATTTTTAAAAAATGTAAAAGTTTATTTGTGAGTTGTTTTTATTTGAACTATATCAATATAAAGTGAGAGTCTCTCTAAAGTAAGACAGTAAGGGCCCATTTGGTACACCAAATAAGATAATGATCGATAGGATATGAGTACACATAAGATAAAAATTGATAGGTTAAAGATGAATAAGATAATACCTTATTAAATTTTAATACAATATTTGAGATGGTATAGAATAAAGGTTGATAAAATAAGTCAGCCTATTATTATTATGATTATCATTACTATTATTATATTATTATTGTTATTATTATTATTTTATTATCATTCTTATTATGATTAATATTATTATAATTATTATTATTATTTCATTATTTCTTATCCATCTTTTCTGATCCATCACATCCTTATAAAGTTTAATATCATTTTCATAGGCTAAATTAATTTATCCGTCAAAATGATGAATAATTTTTTTAATGGATTAATTTATTAAATCTGATATGTGCACCAAACACTAAATAAAATAATAATAGACTAAATAAACTTATTTAACTTAACTTAATCTAACATGCAAAGCTGGCCAAAAAGTGACATGGACCCTTAAATTATTTAATTATAAGGCTCATTAATATTTGTCATTTTTTACGTTTGATACAATTTTGTAAATTAATGTATTTGTTTAATACACTCCTTGCACTTTCTCACTTTAATTTTTTTTTCATTTTAGAAAATAATTATACACCAAAAACTATGTTTTATACGGCATTATTTTTGTGGGATGAAACTTAAAAAACAAAGTAATTTGGAAGCAACAGAGGTTGATAATAAAAGAAAATACTAGAATTTAGTTGTTAAAATAAGTCATACTATCATTAAAAGAAGAAGAAGAAGTCGTATTATTTCATTTTATTTGATAGTTTTTATAATTTTTTTAATAACATTGTTTATTATTAACATGATAACAGCACTACCTTTTCTTTTACGTGAGCATTTTTCCCAAAAATTCATAATCTCATAAATTGTCTCCCTTTATTCTCGAACAAATTTTCACATTTTCATTTTTATATTTTTACAAATAATGGTTCATTATTTAAAATTAAACAATATTAATTACTTATTTTCCTTTCTTATCCCTATTAAATAAATTTAGAAGTAAGAGAATAATAAAGGAGAGAAAAAAAATCTATATATAATAAAAAAATTCTCCAAAAAAATTAGTATTTGGTGTCCAACTTATTTATTTGCTTTTACCGTTACTCAATTTTTTATTTTATATTTTCAATTTTTGTCACAAATAAAATTATCTACTCTCCACCTGTAACCACCACTTCCCTTCTTCGTGTTTGTCATTTTATTCTCACTTTTTAAAATATTTTTATTTAATTTTATCTTTTATGGTCAATATAAAATAAAAAATTTAGATTGACATGGATTTTTACAAATACAAAGTATCTGTAACGTATTAAAAAAATAAAGATATTAAATAAAAAAACTTTATAAAATAATATTTAATATTTTGCATAAAGTTGAGAATTATTATGGAAAGCATTAAAAATGAAAGATTTGATCCGGTTGGATCGAACCCAATTATGAAGCCCCGCCCTTACGGTGTCCGTGCACCTGACCCTGACCTGATCTGAGCCTTTGTATCTCTTCATTCCCAAAAGCCTTTCGAGTTTCATAACCAAAAAGAGGAGCCGAATACAGAACAATCGCTCTTGCTCTCTCGCTTTCTTCCCCAGTAGTAAACTGTTTCTCTGTTTCACATCACCTTCTTTTTGGTGCAGTGGTGCCCCCCAAACCCTACACCTCTCCTCTCATCTCTTCCAACAACCATTCCAATTTCCCTTCAGGTTACGTTGCTCTCTGAATTCCCTCCTATTTATCAGTATATGTGACTAATTAACTCTAACACATCATGTACACGTTTTTCAATGTTTTCATTTTCTTCTCATACATCATCGTGATTCCGTTCTTTTAGAACATTTTGGAAAATCGTGTTCATATTATCAATTTTTGCTAATTCTTTTGATATTTCCTAATTCTCATCTAGGTTGTATGTAGACAACTTGAATTGCTGTCAGAGAAAAATTGCTTTGTTATGCGTGTAGCTTATGTGGTAATAGCAGCTGAAATTTGTGTTGTGCCTGTGGATATGGAATCGTGAGTTTTGTTCTAATAGTATGGATGAAGAATTGGTTAATGAGTCAACGAGATTGGGGTCTGTTGCTGAGGGTGTGCAACACCAAACCAAAGAAGGGGAGTATTCAATAAACCCTGAGCGCCACAACTTATTAAAACCCCAAGATGGCCGTAATCGTGACTACTCCTATATCCCGCCTCAAGAGTATGATGACATTAGTCAAGGTACTTCGTCTCAAATTCTGCATCCGAGTCGTTTTTCGGATGATGCTGGTGGCATGGTTGAGGAATTGACTGTGAGAAGTTACAATGGTTCAAGCTTGGATATTGGTACATCGAACAATCGAGAGCCTTTGTATGATAGGCAGAACCAGTGGCAGGTGGCCCGTGATTCAGGAATGGGAAGTTCACTAGTTGATGGAAATAGTGTTCAGGCTAAATCTGGCGTTTGGGAGGATTTTGGGTCAACAACTTTGCAGGAGGAATTAGCTGGAAAGTCACTCAATGATGACAAGAGCAATGTTGTGGAACACTTGACAACCGTTGAACACAAACCTGAACATAAAGAGGATGAAGGTGGTGCTCGTGGAGGATTACGAACAAAAATTATATCCAAATCCGGATTTGCTGAGTATTTTATTAAAAATACGTTGAAGGGAAAGGGTATTGTACGGAAAGGTCCATCTTCTAATGGCTTATGTCTTGAGTCTAGAGATCAGAATCTGATGAAGGCTGACATTGGTACTCGGATGGATTCTGGTTTATCAATGACCTCTGGTTCAGTGACTGCGAAGTCTCGTTATAATGTTCCGTTGCCAAGATATGGTGGGTCTGACACTGGTGGTGTGACTTTGAGAGAATGGCTGAAAGCTGGGCAGCGCAAAGGAAGCAAAGCAGAGCATTTAAGTATATTTAAGAAGATTGTGGATTTGGTGGATGGCTCACACTCTCGGGGAGTTGCACTGCAGAACCTGAACCCATCTCACGTTAAATTGTTACCATCAAACCAGGTTATGTACCTTGGCTTGCCTATTCAGAAACACATGTTAGATAGTGATGCAAATTCTGAAGGTCTTCAGTTGGAGAATTCTTTTATTAGAAAAAGGATGTCAGAGCAGGTAACATCTCCCTCTCATGATATGTGGTCAAAGAAACAAAAATGTTATGAGAATGTGAGAATTGCTGGTGATTCGAGTCAATGCCCTCCAAGTTCTGATTTGCTTCTTCAAATTGCTGATGATAGTAAAGTCGAAGCAGTTGGATCACAAGATTATTGCAATCACTATAAGGATATCCAATCTTCGAAACATGATATTTGGAGAACGTCTAGCATCCCTCACATGCCTACTGCAGGTCCATTGCAAATGACTTCTTTAAATGAAAGATTAGAAGATAAATGGTATACAAGTCCCGAGGGAGGCTGTACGACATCATCAAATATCTACTGTCTGGGTGTTCTTTTTTTTGAGGTGTGTGAGCTAATTGACAAATGCCTTGCTTTATTATTTAAATGCAATTTTGATGCGCTCTATTATATTGTTGATTCCTCAAAATTGAGACTTGTCTCTGAATATGTACACACATTGGAAACATCCTGTTTCAATATGTTGGGGCTCAATTCACATTGGTGTTTGATGATGAGATTTGTAAAATTAATAATAGGATTTTAGGGTTTTTATGTCTTATTTTGGGTGTTAGCTTACACACATCCCTGCAAAGGTATTTAAAACCATGATCTCACTCTCTACCCTTTCTTTAAACGAACAAAGGTGTTTTTAGGATCTAGACTTCATTGCGTATTTTAATCTGGTTCTAACATGTAATAACTTATGATAGATTACTTATGCTTGTTCAGTTTATTTAGTGTCAAACATGCTTCTTCGCATATTCAACGGTAATAAATGAGACAAGATATGTAATTTACTGGTTTGTTAACTGACAATAATCTCTGTTTTTAAACATTTGATGTGGATGTAAGGAACTGAGTAAATATTTTTGTATTTTAGTCAATAATCCCAAGATAGATTTTTGCTTAGAATTGGTTATGCTTTATTTACAGTTGAAGTTACAATAGTCTTTATTCCGATTCATCTTTTTTCCATGTTTGTATTGTCCATTTCCCAATTACACATTAAGCTTGCCATCTATTATGTATCAGCTATCTTATTTGCCATCTATTATCACACATTAATCACACATTGCGTATTTTATTGTGATTTATCATTTTTTGATGCCGAGTCTTGAGTTAGCTAGATATTGAAACAAGACAAGTGCATCTTTAGAAGAAGCAACTCTAAATTTACATTGTTTATTGTAATCCCTTTATCATTTGTAAAATGACATCTCACTGTCCAGAGAAGAGTAAATAAAAAAGCAGGCATGAGATCCATCAATAAATTTGGCAAGCAACAAATTTTTAAAAATGCTAAAACCCAGCCATCTTGTTGATGTCACAATGGAAAACAATGATTCATGTCACAGAAACCAAAGCTGACATCACAGCAACTAACAACTATGGTATTCTGAGATTTCATTCCCTTGGGTTTGTCTTTATCCAATTTTATCCTTTCATTCTGTTAGTTGTTTCCTTGATTGCCATTATCTTTTCTTGCTTTCTCATCAAATCATCCTTATCAAGATATTTGTTGCTTTTGAACCCTCATCTTTACATGACTTTTATATATACATTATTGCCTGCTTATAAGACTGTTGCCTCATTCCAGATTGATAAAAAATGTAGCATTGGTATTGAATTCTAATCTTTCCAATTTGCACTGAAGTAGTTCTGTAGCCTAAGTACATTTAATAAAGTCAGTGACTGATTATATTTAGGTAATATCTTTCAGTTACTTGGCCATTTTGACTCTGAAAGGGCCCATATTGCAGCAATGTCTGATCTTGGTCGTAGGATTCTACCCCCAGCTTTCCTGTCAGAAAATCCTAAGGAAGCCGGATTTTGTCTTTGGCTGCTGCATCCCGAGCCATCATCACGTCCAACAACAAGGTAATGCCGATTTTCCAAAACCTAAGTATTTCACTTCTGGATGTATTTAGTAGATTCTCTGCAATTATTATTAGATTTCCTGTCTATTGTATTTATTAGATTCTTTTCAATTATTATTACATGTAAAAATAATTTCAGAAAGGTCTGATATCGAGAACTCATTTATTATTATCATGCTATGATATTATGGCATACATTCTGGGCTGATGTTCCAAAACCTAGGTATTTGTAGTTTGAAGTCAACAGAGCATAGTTTTCCTGAGCAAGGGACATGTTTTACCAAAAAATGTGCCAACGTATTTCACCTCTGGATGCAAAGAGGCCGTGGGGGGGGGGGGGTTTGTGGAGAATTGATTCCCTCTCATCTCATTTGGTTATTCAATTTTCTTTTTGTTACTATTTCAGAATCCTTCATTTGATATTACTTATTATTGATTATAAACATATTTTTCAAGTTGGATCTACACATAGGCAATTAATTGTATGGTTTATTGAATTTTGAAATTTGATATTCTTCTCAGTCCTTTAATGCAGATTTAGGAAAGTCTTAACTGAACATTCTTCTCTCTCTCAAATTTTGGACTTCAAATCTGGTTTATAGACACTAGTGGCCTTAATAGGCACTTCGTTGTCAAGTATTGAACATAGATAATAATATAAAAGAAAGAAAGAAAATAAGAGGTAGTGAAATTGTTAATATTTTTTAAAATAATTAAAAAATAAAAAGAAAACGGTTTTCAAAAGGAAAAAAAAACGGTTGCATAAAAACTACTTTGTCAAGGGTAACTTTCGAAATATAAAATTGGATACCAAAAGCGGTTATTTTGGGATATCCTTTTTATTAATGGTAATAGATAATAGATAATAGGTATAGGCGGATATGGGTGAATGGGAGGAGCCATGTTAATTGAGTAGTAAGGTCACATTGCATTTCTTCGTTCATGTTGTAGATCTAATTGTTTGTTCTTCTACGTAGGTTTCCTCAATCATGTTCTGTTCTATAAGAAGTTTTGTCTATCTTCTGTTGTGGCGAGGAGGTTTTCCTCCATTTTCTTGTCAGTTCAAGTTTTATATCTACCATACACTGTTATGATACCCTAAAATTATAATTTCTGTTGCATAACAGGCAGATCCTACAATCTGAAGTCATTAATGGAAACCAGGAGGTTTGTAGTGCAGAACTATCTATAAGTATTGACCAGGATGATGCAGAATCAGAATTGTTATTGCATTTCCTCTTCTTATCAAAAGAGCAGAAACAGAAGGATGCCTTCAAATTGGAAGAAAAGGTCAGATTCTTGGATTCAGATATAGAAGAGGTGGAGAGGAGATATAACTCAAGAAAATCCTTGGTTTCCTCTGGCTTGCATAATGATACGACTTGTCAAAATGAGAGTCCATCTCTGAACAAAGAACCTTCAAGTTCAGAAACAATACCGCCAGTACGCCCAATCTCTGATGCAAACGAAATGAACTTGACAAGAAATATGGGCCAGCTTGAAAGTGCTTACTTTTCCATGAGATCCAGAATTAAGATTCCTGAAACAGATTTGGCGGCTCGCCCAGATAATGATATACTGAGAAATCGTGAGAACTGGTTTGTGGCCCAAAAAGACAAGGAACAACATAAAACAACAGATACTTTAGGAGCCTTCTTTGATGGATTTTGCAAGTATGCACGTTATAGCAAGTTTGAAGTGCAGGGTGTACTGGAAAATTCAGATTTTAACAATTCCGCAAATGTGATCTGCTCTCTAAGTTTTGACAGGGATGAAGAGTACTTTGCTTCTGCTGGGATATCAAAGAAAATAAAAGTTTATGAGTTCAGTGCCCTTTTGAATGACGCTGTTGATATCCATTATCCTGTAGTTGAGATGTCAAACAGATCAAAGCTCAGTTGTGTTTGCTGGAATAGCTTCATCAAGAGTTACCTTGCCTCCACAGACTATGATGGTATTGTTAAGGTTTGTATGTCTTGCTCATGAAACACCATTGTAATTATTGCTTGTATCATAGGTAGACATACTTTACAGTATCCATCAGTTCCTTTTGTGTGAAATATGCAGTTGTGACTAAAAATTCAGAGGTTTTACCTTGGAGGGTCTATTAAGTTATTCAGTTGTATATTTGGCCTAAAACTTCCCGAGGTTGAATTTTGTATATAAAAATGGGGCTTAATTATTCAGCGGTTTATATGAAAATTTTTATTGAAAACTCATCCCCTAATTTTTCACTCCCATTTTGAAGGATATATATCCAGGAAACCCTAATTGGAGAAAACACTTATGATTTCTCAAGATTCGTGGCTCCTGTTTGGATCCCAATATCCAAGTTTGCATGAGTTGATTAGTAAAATGCTAGTACTGTTTAAGATTCTGTAAGTTCGATACAAGATATATTTTCATTCTGAAGTTTCAATGATTTCCATACCCAACATAGTTGGATATTTTCTTTTAGGGTGCAAGGGTAGATTGGTTTTTTTAACCTCTTTATAATAGTAATCTTCGCATTGAAAATGGTATTAAAAATAGTTATGTAATGAATCATTGGGCCTTATCATATAGAGTTTGTCAAAACAATTAGATACTCTTATTGGTCTCATTCACAGACTGAAAATGCATCATCTCTCAGACATTTCTATGATTATTTAGTATCAAATTCGTGACTAGCTTACATTTTTGTTTACTTAAACTTACGATGGCAACATCAATATCGTTCATCCCCACACCAGAAAAGGGGAAAAAAATCCTTGAAAATAACTTTGATGTTTAGCCCAAATGCATATGATCGTTTCTTGATGATTGGTATGTTCTGATTTCTGACAATATCATATAATTGCATAATTGGATGCAATTTCAGCTATGGGATGCTACTACAGGTCAAGGATTTTCTCAATTCACTGAACATGAAAAGAGGGCTTGGTCTGTTGACTTCTCCCTGGTATGTCCTACAAAATTTGCCAGCGGAAGTGATGATTGCTCTGTGAAGCTGTGGAACATCAAAGAGGTAAGCTTTTGGCAATTGGCACACACATACATTGGTCACTGGCACACATGCTTAAACTGTGGATGTGCCGAAATTGCTTGACAGAAAATCAGGAAATAATTAAAATGAGATGACAAAGTATTTATTATTGCTTTCTCTCTTAATTATTGCATTGTTATATCATATATGTATCTGAAAGTAATAAATTCAAAAGTATGACAGTAACTAGGCATAAGCGTACACATTTCCTCCCTCGAAATTGCGAATTCTTTATATGAACCCTCTTCTATATTAGGAAGATATTGAATGTGAAAGCGTTCAACTATTGCTTTTTCAATAATATGGTGAAAGCCACGTGGTTACATTTTTTGAGTGTTCTTTCAAAAAAAAGAAGTTATCTTGCGTCCCCCCCCCCCCTAAAAAACGAAATCTCAGTTGAAACCATCTTGTTTAAGAGCAGCTATACTGATATGAATGATCCTGACTTTCTGGATTGTCTGGACAGATATTGTATCACGTTGTCACTTCACTTTGGCTCAAGCTATATAGCCAAGAAATATGCTGTTGGTTCACCCCTGTATTGATCAAGAGCTAATATAAAGGAAAACTTCATTTTGCAGAGAAACTGTTTAGGCACAATAAGGAATGTTGCGAATGTCTGCTGTGTTCAATTCTCTGCTCATTCCTCTAATTTACTGGCCTTTGGATCTGCGGATTTTTCAACTTATTGCTATGATCTTCGTAATCTTAGAAGCCCCTGGTGTGTGTTGGCTGGCCATCGTAAAGCTGTAAGCTATGTGAAATTCTTAGACTCTGAAACACTTGTTTCTGCATCAACCGATAATACATTAAAGATCTGGGATCTCAATAAAACCTCTTCTGTGGGTCCATCTTCTAGTGCTTGCAGCATAACCCTTTCAGGGCATACTAATGAGAAGGTTAGGTTTAAGTTTATTGAATCTGTTGGAATTTATGTTTAAAAGAAATCCGGATTGCCTTTGCCCAAAATCATTTTGTTATTGCTGTGATGAGAAACTCCTAAGGCTGCATGTCTGAAATTTGACCTAATTTTGTCACTAAGCTATCCTATTTTTGTTTATGTTTACTAAAATTGGTTGGCTGAAATTTTTGACCTCTTGCTTTGACAGAATTTTGTGGGTTTATCAGTTGGTGATGGACATATTGCATGTGGTTCTGAAAAAAATGAGGTATATACTTTCAATTATAACATTTGTTAGCTTAGTTATAGCTCACCAAAAACAAAAATGTTAATTCAATTTGTGATTTAGCCATTTATGGTTTTTTTTAGTTGCACTTATGTTGTAAATGCAATATTATTACTGTTTACAAACAACTCTGAAATGAGAGGATGCACATCCTATTATGTGATGGGTTATGACCTAGATGAGAGTGAGAACAGTCCGAGTTCTGTGCATAAACTTACATTACATCTATGTTACCTTTTTTTCCGGGCATGATACCTATACTATCTTGCAGGTTGTTGCCTACTGTAGATCTCTTCCCATGCCAATCACTTCACACAAGTTTGGGTCCGTCGATCCCATTACTGGTAAAGGGACTGATGATGACAATGATCAGTTTGTTTCAAGTGTATGCTGGAAAGGGAAATCAGACATGATTATTGCGGCCAATTCAAGTGGACGTATAAAACTTTTACAGTTGGTTTAAAAGGAAAGTTGGCACTTGATGATGGCTCTGTGCCGTCCTGCAGTTTACTCCTACCAATCCCTTCAATTTGCCCAAATGAAGGGATTGGGGTGAGCCATGATTGGATGTAGAAACAGATTCACAATCTAAATCAAGATCTTCTAATTTGAAGGTTGGATTCAACAACATCAGGAAGCTTAAGCTTTAAACTAGAATTTTAAGTTGCCATTTGTAGAAAGGCATGTTAAACATCAAATCTAGAGGATCAGCCATCATCAGGGAAGCTGATTCATTATGAAAAAAAATTAAGACTCCTGAATGGGGCACGGCAGGAGTTGGGGTTCCTTTTAAGTCAAAGAATAAGAGTAAACCTTCAAATTTGTTCCCAAGGTTGGTTGGCAGCGTTTGTCTAGTTAATTCTCAAGTTATGAAAAATATCAAATATGTCCCTAAAGTTGAGAAAAATTCATCAAAGTAGTCATTTTTAGGAGTTAATTTGATTGAATTTAACAATCTTGGACAAATTTAGTATTTTTCATAGCTTGGAGACAAATTTGAATAACGCTGCCAACATTAACGATAAAGTTAAAGGTTTACTCCGAAGAATGACCAACATCTTTGTGGAAGTACAGTAAATTGGATTCCAGTCTTTTTTTTTTTTTTTTTGATTTTAATACTCACATTATAAAAAGGACCAGCAATTCTAGGCTTGTTATGGGAGATGTCAGCTGTTAGTTGGTCACTAAGGAAAGCCACCTTTTGTTTTGTATACTTGTACATATTACATTAGCAGTATAGTCAGATAATAGATTGTTTTCCTGCTATATAGATGGCATCTAAACAGAGCGCTTTTTGACTTTTCATGAGGATATTTTCATAAGCATGGTCGTGAAATTAATTTAGTAATGTTTTTTTTTTGTCTTGGTACTTTTTATTTTTTGTGAAATTATTTTTTATGTATAGTATTTTATATTTACTTTCAACTTGAGTAGTGGAAAAGAAAGAAGCTCAGAAAAGAAGTAGAACAATTAGTCATGGGTGTTTAGGGAGTCCTATAAGATGTCTTATCCTGGAATCTTTCCTATGGCACTTGCATCAAGTTTCTTATATGTAATATATTTTAACTAATATTCTAATAAAATAATAATGATATGTGATTTTTTTTTTAAATGAGACACTTAAATGATAAAATAAGTATCAATGATCATGTAAGTCAGCTATTGGCTAGCTGCTTTAAGTTAATCACTTGAATTTAGAGATGCTTATTTTCGACAAATAAAAATATCATTTTCATAATGATATTTATATATTGATATTTAATTTGAGAATGAGATGAAATAAATATAAAGATTTTTTTTTTTTTTTCATGTACAAGGTTGCGGGGGTGGGGAATGAGAGTAGGAGGGAGCCTATGGCGCCAAAAGATTGGCAGAGTGTAAGGCGGGAGTGACTGGTTGGGAAGTGGGACTGGGAATCCAATTCCAGTTGCCAAACCTAACGCCCAATTGGCTATCAATCACATGGCCTATGCTTACAGTTACAGACAAAGCACATCCTCACCGAAATATGCGGTTGGACAGTGGACCCCACCCACCACAAAATGGCATTTTCCCCGTTACCGGCTTGGGCGGTTGCCTCTCTCCTAATTTGTCTCTCTCCCACGCACGCCAACTGACAACTGTAACCACCTTTTAAACTTCCTCTCCGCCGTCCCCTCTTCCTTTACACCTCTCATACTCTCACCTTTCTCTTCTCTCTCTCTCTCTCTCTTTGCGCCTCTTCCGCATTTCAGAGAGCTAGAGAGAGAGACGTTGCTGTGAGAGAATAATCCAATCCAATCAATCATCCTTTGTTTGTTCCTACGTACTACTTTCAATAATTTAGGCCTTAAAGAGACTAGAGTTTGAACAAATGGCGTCTCCCAAACTTTCATTCGGATTCGGAGTTGTGGCCATGCTTGCCACTCTCATTTTCGCCCTCTCCATGCCCGCCTCCGTTCATGCTCAAACTCATATGCAAGCCCCTGCCCCTGCCCCTACTAGCGACGGTACTCTCGTTTTTCTTCCCCAGATCTAACATGATTTTTGCGCCTTTGTTTCTTGCTGATGCCAGATTTTGTGGATCTGGATTTATACACGTACATTCAATTTTCAGTTTCATTTCTTGCTAGATCTTGCGTTATCTTTGTTTCTTGTGCCATTATCATTACTGTAATAAAAAATGAAATTAAAATTTGATATAATAATTGTGCGTTTTGTGATTGGTATTTCAGGGTCGTCAATTGATCAAGGGATAGCTTATGTACTCATGTTGTTGGCTCTGGTGCTCACGTACGTCATCCATTCGGCTGATCTTTCCTCCAGCTTGTGAGATTCAGCTTTCAAGCACAAGAGGAATGCAGGTGCTTCACAGAGGGAGTCACATGGTTTATAAATAAAGATATTGTTAGTATATTTTAGAGCAAGAAGTCGGTATTGTGAAATTGGGATGAAAGTGATAGTAAGAATGAGAGGTTTTCTGTTTGTTTTCCCAGTGAAAAAAAAGTGATATCCGCCATTTACCGGCTTGTGGTGGTGGTTGGTAGCCAATGTCACATTCATTTAGGCAACACTGACTTGGTTATTCTCATCAATGTTATTTATCTTGGTAATAAAATGATTATCTTCTTTTCGTCATTGTGAGAATGTATGACTTGGATCGATTAACAATAAGAATGTCGAAAGAAGAAATATTTCTTTCCCAACTAGTGAAAAAGTGAGTCAATGTCCCCTCCTGGCACAAGCATGAACAATGTTTCAACTCTAAAGTTCCAACCCCNACAATCTAGGTATCATGTATAGCAAGAAATCTGTCCATTACAATGCCATGAGTTATATTCATGGCTAATTAGAAATAGCTGTATTGTTACAGGTCATAAATTCCAATGCATCTTGCAAAAAGGTTTTGAATGTTTAAGCTGAACAAGGTAAATTAGGAATATTGCTGTAGTGTAAAAGATGCACAGTGTTGATTTGTCTTCCGTTCAACTTTACACCTCGAAACCAAAAATTGGTCAAAATCAGAATTATTTTGTGGATATATGAAAGTCAGCTTCGAATGTGAACAGCTTCTGCACATGATCAAAACAGTGCGAACAAATGGTAAAAAATGGATGCGAATTATAAGGGGATGATGGTACATGAAATGAACCTATGAGTATGAAATACAAGGGACTTGAGAGTCAGTAATTCCAATACATGCTTAAGCGTTCTTGCTACTTGGCTTTGTTTCCTGCTGCTCCTTTCCAGTTAGGGAAAACTTCTTCACTTTCTGTTGAGGCAGAAAACAAAACCAACATTAAAATCCGAGGAAAGCGCACAAAAGGGAAAACTATGTTTAAACATATGAATGCATGAACTCTAATAAATCTAGCCATTGAGTTGAAGGTAAAGATAAAGGCATAAACAACTTTGAAGTGCATAATTAAGTTACATCCAGAGAGGAGGACAACACCAAATATCTCATATCATGCTTGAAATGTCATATTAGTGCAAATCACATCATGCCATACCGATTCTGCTTTCATATGCTGCTGCGTTATGATATCGTACTTATCTATAACACCAATCCACTACTTATTTATACTTTCAGTGCTAAGGAAACCCCAAATCGGCCATCAACTTCTAAGGTTGTCTATGAATGAAAGATAACTAAAAGCCATTTGACAAAAGGGGAAAAATAAATGGATAAAAAAACACATTCCCCTTGCTCTTTGCACAAAAAGGAACAAGTGTTCTCTAGCAGACCAAAATTTCCTTCCTTATTCACCACGAATAAAAAATTCAGGGGAAAAACCAACATAAATTGCAATGAACCGAGTAAGAATAATATGCAGGGAGGAAAAATGTGTTAAATACAAACTTGATAGCTCAACACTCCGAAAAGAAAAAAATAATAACAAAGGAGATACTAGGAGGTTAGATGCAATTATGCGGCTTCATAAAAACAACAGCAGACAGCAATGAAATAATTGAGAGTGAACAAAGGAACTGAGTTTCTCTTATCATAAAGGATCTTAGTAAAATGATGTTTTATCAAGTCCATTCTATATACTTCAAGTTTTGTTAAGAGCCCACAAGAACCTTGATGAATATATCAAAAATCATACGGAACTAGTTTGGGGAAACATAACCCTTATTCAGACTCAATTGCAGTGGCACCAAAGACACATTGCTACTCTTTGGTTCAAACACAACATCACCTCCATAACATACACAGCATGTGGCAATCTCTATTCAGAAATGGTGGAACAACCGAAACAAGTGAATTTGTGGCAAATACCAACCGCAATAGGTTAACCATGCCAAGAATTCGATCGCACACAGAACACAAAACAATTCATTCAACGCTATGGAATTTTCCAGAACAGATAGATTCAAAAATTAGCTCACACTAATTCAGAAACAATCAACATATCTAAAACCTAATCGATTGGGCGTGGCGCAATCTCAGAATTGCAGATTAAAGGCAAAATATAGAGCGAAGAGAGAAGGTAGGGAGTGACCTTGGCGAGAATGCATTGACGCAAGGAACGCAAGAGGTGGAGACATTTCGATTCATCGAAGGGAGACTCGGTCACGCAATTGAGAAGATGCAGAGCTTCTTCTCCACACACAGCTTCTTTACCTGCTGATTCCATCCTCCGATTTAGGGTTTTACTCTCTCAATCTAAAATTCTAGAACCCTTCGCCTATTTTTTGGGCTCCTTCCCACGCAATTAGCCTTGAGGCGCCTCTACTTCTCGATATTTATTTATTGCTCCTCTCCTGTGTGCTCCTCCTGTTTAGGTTGTTACCTTACCCAAGGGTTTTTCATTACTGTGTGTCCCTAAAAATGGAAATTAATTAATTAATTATCACGTTTATTTTTTAATTTATTTTTTTTATTAAATTAATTAATTAATTCATTACATTATATGAGTCGATTACTATACCATAAGATTTTCTGTTTTTTATCTAATACAAAATAATTACAGTGATCATACCTACGCTAATTCATCCTAATTAGCATGATTAAAAACAATAAAGATTTTTAGCATAATATGAAAAGATGTGCATTTAGAGGAATTCATTTGCGCTTTAACTTGTTTCAAAAAAAATTCTCTCTCCCCTGTTATCTAGTTTTTTTTTTATGGTTATTTAATGAATAAAACTTAGTTCCATTTTCATACATCATTTTATTAAGTTTCTTTTTTAATGACATAATGATGCATGTACATTTTTTTCAATTCACTAACAACAAACTTGCTTAAAAAATGTGCATGTGCATTATATGATTATAGAACTTTATAAAATGGATCCATGAAAATAGAGGTAAATTTTGTTTTTATTTTTTTTCGGTAATGTAAGTGAAGAAAAACAAACAACGCAAAGAAGATTAGTAGTTCAACGCATCTTACTGAAACAACTAGGTTACATCAGTGGAAGAGAAAGAGAGCTCTGTAAGAAGGAAAAAAAAAGCCATTAAAACACCTTTAGGTGGCAAATAGTCAGCAATTAAATTTATAGAACAAAAAATGTGCACACACTCCTAATTTTATCTCTATTTAATGTTAACGTGACAAAAATATGTTATCAAGCTAAAAAGCTTTGCTCAATTATAAATGTACCGGTTAGAGGCATTAATTTAAGAATATATTATATTTAACAAGTAATAAATATTGTGAAACGATACGAGTCATATATAAGTCAACATAATTAGGCATGCCACTTGTATGATGGAATGCTTGTAATATCTCATTTGATTTGTATTGTTTTTGGGGTAGGCACTGAAAACACTCCCGTCCCTTTAATTCGACCGAAATATAGGTTCCATCCTCAATTTCAGAACTTGAGATTGAGTCATTCTCGTTTCAAATCAATAATTAGACTTGGCCAAGAAAAACGAGTTTACTTTAAAGACGCACAAAGGCGGAGGGGAAATGCCAATTTTAGTGGGCACATTAAAACTTAAAAAAGAGGGTACCTTAAATTCAATCCCACTTTTGTTTCATCTAGACAAACTCATCACAAGTTAACAAAATAAGGCAACGACATAAACACAAGGTGGGAAAGAAAATGGATGAAAAAATGCAGCTTAGTTTCTACATATCTTGCATGATTGGCTGCCTTATAGTGGCGTCTGTGAGTTCCATGACAACTCACATTGTTGGAGATAGTAACGGTTGGACTTTGCCCAGTTACCAAGGGTATTACGATAACTGGTCAAGGAACAGAACCTTCCTTGTTGGTGACGTACTTCGTATGTGTTACCCCTTCATTCTTATATTCACCTCCATTTTCTGCTTTTTCTTAAATATTGTTGATTCTGGAATATCTAGTATGAAGGCTTCACACGATTTTATTCTGGAAATTATATGGTACCCAATAAAATTTTAAGAGTTTATTATAACACGTAATTTGCTTGGAACCACAACATAATTTAATTTCTTCACGCCAACCTAAATTGTAAACTCTTAAACCTTTTTATATCAAAGAAGACTCTTGTCATATTTACTAAGCGGGTAGAGAGAAGTACGAGACCCATGAAAAATAAAAAAAACTAATTAATGATACAAATAAATATATGACCAAGTCTTATAAATTTTCCACATTAGGAGATTCATTTTCATTCATCAAAAACTAAGCTGGTAGAGTAATTATTAAAAAGGAAAAGAAAAAAAAAAATATATATATATATAGTGCCTGCGTAGCTATATTAACTCAGTTTAATGATTTGCAACCAAATTTGCAGTATTCCAATACAACCCAGGGCTCCACACGGTGGTAGTTGTAAACAAGGAGGACTACGGTAATTGCACTTCCCGGAATGTTCTCCAAACATATTTCAGAGGGAACACAAGTATTGCTTTGGACAAGCCTGGCGACTATTTCTTCTTTTGTTCTGTCGGCAAGCATTGCGAGGCTGGCCAAAAGATTTGGGTCACTGTTCGTTAAAATGTCAAACTTGGCCCAATCATCTCATGTATTACCCCAACTTTGAGGGCCGTAACAGTATTGGGCCCATGGATTAATCTTCTACATAGGTAGATTGTGCTCTAACTTTCTGTGTATATTTTGAATTTGTCCCTGTTGTAAACCCTGAAATCTAAATTGGATCTTGCCGTGCATTTTTTAATTTCCCCTTAGTTTTTGGTACGAGGCACTAATTCATTTGAATAGCTGACAATGTAGCTTTAAACTGTCTAGCTAGACCCACGACATTGCTTTGTAAAAGTAATATATTAATATTTTTAATGTTTCATTTTGTAACAAAATCTGAATAGCAATACCCCTGCCCTCCATTTATATAAATAATTTTTTTACATTTTTAAATTAATGTATTTAGATGAAATTATGTTTAAATACATTAATTACAAGATTTAAAGATGTATCTAAAAATTAAAAATTATTTATACCAGTACATGGATAGAGTATCATGGAGTGTGTGAATCCAATTAGTGGCGAGGCGAAGATTTTTCTCGTGATTATTAAATGTGGAATACAAGTAGAAGATCTTTTGGCATTTTCCGGTTACAATATGGTTTGCTATTTTAAGCATATGTGGTCGGGTAGCCGTGGCCTTGTTGTGTCCCATGAAATAGCAAATTAATTATATCAATAAAAAAAAAAAAGGAGAAGTATTTGAGAATTGAGACAAAGTTCTGAGTCCTAGTATTTATTATACATATACGATACGATGATGGTATTAAATGCAAACATGCAAAGTGCGTAGGCACACACCTAATTGCTAATGGTATAGTGTGTGTATCAGGGTGGGGACCAAAACTGCTTAAGATAGTATAGTATAGGGTAGGGGCCAAACACTGCTTCAACCCACAATCGCCAAGTATGCTAGTCGAATTCAAAAAAATATCCCAGTTAGCATAATGAAGACAATATATGGGGGCCAAGCCCTTTTTATTTTTTTTCTGAATTATATAACCTGCAAACTTTGATGACTCGATCTACCAGAAAGTGACTTATGCGTGCCCTTTTTTTCTCACATAACGATCTCCACGCCATACCTTGATAGGCATAGTTCAAGTTGATCTTTAATGATCATAACTTTGGCACATGACAAAATATATTCATAAACAATATATAAAATACACCAGAGGGAGATTTATATCAAGATACATTCATTGAACATGCATGGACACATATGACACATCAAACAAGGAAAGGGACAAACATCAAGTCACAAGAGCATATATTTTCTGAGTTATAACGAAAGTCTCTAAAATCCTAGAGAAATTTTCTTTCATGCATGATCAGGAACTCTTTGTTCTCTTTTGAGATGGGCAATGTATGTATCTTAGTGTGCTATGCCATAAGATTTATATTTTAAAATTACCATGATGAGTATAATAGATCAATTGGTCTATTGGGTGAGTACAATACCTAGAGGATTTTGGAGAGGAGAAAAATAGAAAAATAATCAGAAAAGTAAATTACTGGTTGTGATGAAAATTTTGTAAAAGCATGTGAAAATTGTTATCTAGGGTGCATTGCCCAGGAATGTTAGGAGTTAAGACTCTTCACTCATCCTCCTAACTAATTCGGAGAATTTTGAGAGAGAAAGAAAAGAAGTTATCTGTTTCTGAAATCGTGCATTTCTCATTATGTTTACTGTGCATACATTGACGGGTGTGTGTGTATATGTGTATGTATGTGTGATGAAATAACTAACTACCCTCTAATTGTGTCACGTGTGGTAAGCTAGATTAGTTACAACAGCTAACATTTTATTATCTACTCTATGGTGATTCCCTTATATAAATAAAGTAAAAGTCAGATACTTTTTAAAATTTTAAGATATTTAATGGATCTATTTTTTTTACTTTATTTAATAATCTCTTCGTCCGTCTAGTATTAAATGTCACTTTTGATACAAAGACACAGAAATTGTTGGGAGAGTTATACATTAATCCGATTTTTGAGGGAGTGCTTATTGTTGTTTTTGTATGATTTTTGTGACTTCTATGTATCCTCTCTTACCTGATTCAGGTTTAAGTCATTCTCAATGAGGTTTCTCATTGATCTTTAAAAAAAAGAGACACAGAAATCAATTAATTATTTGCATATACTTCAAAAAAAAATATCGAGTATCTAAAGTAAATTATCCTTAAATATATTTATTTCTCTCATCAGTCTTTTTTTTTAATCAAAACACATGATGAATTATTATATGGGTAAAATTAAAAAAACTATTAATAATATTTTTTAATTTAATCAAGTGATAATTAATTTTAGACAACGTTCTAAACGAAAAGTGTTATCTAATATTAGACGGAGAAAGTAATTAGGAGGGTAATTACGAGAAATTAGCATTATTTCACGTAAAATACTGTCCGAGAAAGCTTGTACACAATTAATAACGATAGACATGATTATTGCCTAATTTCAGGTTTCCTCATTGTGAAATGCTTCCTCTACTGTAGTAGCAGTACTAGCTACAGTGTACTATATTGTAATTTAGAAGACGCTAGTTGAACTTTAAACAGCTGCAAATATGGATTACTATTGCTTTTCAGTTTCAGTGCTCAACATTATTTCGCCACTTATTCAGTCATCACGAGCAGACCAGTGGACCATGCAATTGCAATGGCCGCACGTCACTAAATTTTCAAATGGAAATAACAAAAACCAAACTAATTTGTTTCCACTAAAATAGGTAAATTTTGGTTTAAATCTTAACATTTTATGATTTTATGAGTTTAAAAAAGTTAGTTGATCCCACTATTATCATATGAATTAAATAAACCTGCGATTTAAATCGGGTTACAACCTTACGTTTTTATTTTATTCTTCTAATCTTAACTAAAATCTTGATTTTGACAACCTTAACTAGTTATTTTATCAAAAGAAGTATGCATATTATAAATCCATATGCTACTAAAATCACATTTTCAGCTTCATGTAATGTGTTATTGTCTCATTTGCAATTTCATTTATTTCATTTAATAATAATACCTTATTTAATATAGTCAAAGATAAATGTGACAATTAGGATGCTAATGTGTTTTCTGGAAATCTCATAATAGGAGTATCATAGATTTTTGTAATTAGTATTGGAATAGTCAAAGTATGTTTGAGTACCTTAAATATATTGGAGAGGATATTCATTTTACTCCCTTAAAAAGTAAAAAGTAAAGAGTTTATCTTAATAGATTTCTTTAAAAGAGATTTTTGTTGAGACTCTTTTCCATTCTAGTAGAGCATTATTGAGTGGGTGTGGAGGGTTTGGGTGAGTTATTTCCCGTCGTTGGATAGGAGGATTGTTAGCTGTGTTATTCACTTGTTTCTTGGTTTGGGTAATTTGTTTAATGCCATGTCATACATCATTAAAAAAAATATAATAATGTGATAGACGTTTCATAATTTAGAGAAAGCTTACATTAACTCATTAAAAATGAATAAAATGAAAATTAACTCATTAAAAAATGGGACAAAAGCAGGGTAAGGAGAAAGCTTACATTATCTATTTCAGCTTTTCCATCCAGCTAATGGCACTGCCACGAAAAAAGTATCCAAATTTCATGCCACTTGCTCTCCTTTGCCTGTGTCAGAAATCAGATACACATCGAAGACCAAAACGCATTTTCATGTTCCCTTTAATTTCTCGGGGTCTTTTGAGAAAGAGTTTTTTATTTTTATTTTTATATTTTACTAATAATATATTTCTTTCAATTACGACATTAAAATAAAATATATGCGATAACCGCAAAAAAAGAGAAAAATATATATACATGCTAAGAATTTCTCCCCTGCAACGTCAATGCAGATTTTATCTGCCACTTGGCATCTTCAAGATCCTGTCTGATATTTTCTCCTTTTGCTTTTCTTGGGAAATTGGGGACAAGCCTCAATTTGGCCAATACAGAAAATCGGCACGGAAAAGATGCTCAATTAGTATGTTAAATTTGGCTTTTACTAGGAGAGATGCCAAAATTATAAAACTTTCCCTTTTTTTTTTCCTTTTCTTTTCTTCTTTCAAATGAAAATTGCTTTTAGCTTCGGAAAACACGAAAAAGAGAAAAAAAAAATGTAGCAAAAACAATTGACAGAGTTCACTTTCTGGATTTGAGTAATTACAAATGTTTTGCAGCTAAACTGAACTAATTAATTTTAGGAATCTAATGAAAAACTATGTATTTCAAGTTTTAATTTCAGATTCTCTATTCTAACCGTGGATGGTTTCTCACTAGCTATACCATGAACCAAACCATCCGCAGCAAATTTTTCAGGTAAGAAAGTTGTTCGGAAGGTTTGAATATCTGGTGATGTATGTAGCTGAAGGCATTAATTTCACCCGAACAAACTCATGCACAAATATAAATACAGTTAAAAAAAGACAATTCCTGATACACTTGTACTGAACGTACAACAAGCAGCTAACGTTAGGTGTGAGCCTTACCAGAGAATTCATTTTGCACACCGTAACACTTTATGGGCTCTTGGCTCTTGTAGTTCATATTGTATTTTCGTTTATGACTCTCAAACTATGGTTTAGAATTATTAAATAGGGAAAGCCATACATCTTCCTATACCTCAAGTAACATGACTAACACAGGTCAATCTGTTGAGTTTAGGCGTTACGGTCTATGATATACTATGGATTACGGTTTATGACTATGGGTTTTGGTTTTGGGATGATGATTTTAGGAAGTACTAGGATTTAGGGCTTTCGGTGTTGGGTTTTAGGTGTTTGTGTGATGGATTTTGCGTGTTGTTCATCGGGGGATGGAATTTTGGTTCGGGTTAACGTTTACGGGCTATAGTTAATCGCTTAGGGTTTAGGTTATGGTGTTTGGGTTAGTGGTTATGGGATTTAGAGTTGTGAAAAGCGTACAGGATTTGCCAACACGCTAGGCAAATCCTACGCCAAACGTGTTGGCATTTTTCTTGCATTTTTCGTTTTTTCCTTCCAAAGAATTAGCTTACCGATTTGGCAAATCCAAGCCTAATTTGCCTACCGGTTTGGCAAATCCTACGTGGCATGCCACGCGTGGCGCCGCGTCCACGTCAGCGTAAATCGTGGTAGTACGGTAAATAGTTTTAAAACGATGGTATTTTAGTAATTTCTTTGAACAGTTGTGACAGAAGAGAAAAAAACTCCGATACAGCGTTACTGGATGCACCAAACTTGATAATAGTGGCTGATAAACTACTCGTAAACATTTTATATATTAGGATAGAACTTCTCTCGTTACAATTACAATCATACTTAATGAATACGAAAAGAAATATTACAACATCGATTACCAAATTAATTAAAGAAAGAACAAAAACAAAAACAAAACTGATTGCAGCATTAGTTTCCCGCCGATACAAAACTTGCCCATTTCTTTATTAGGCAATACAAGGAAGAAAACGTTACGTGTTGTTCTAATAAATAAATGATAAATGAAGCAATAATAATCAAAGAGCGACGAGAGGATCCGAAACGAAAAAATCCCCAATATCTTGAAAGCCGTCGTCGTCTCTCTGCCAACTACTCGGGAAACCGAAGTCCAAATTCTCGCTAGACGAGAGAAAGGCGCCGGGAAAATCATCATCGGTGAAGAACATGCTTTCAGGCACACTAAACAAATCCTGCGTTTGGAAGTCAAACGGCGTCGTTTCGCTCGGAATCGGAAACATTGACTCGCACGAATACTCGCATTCACTCGTGGTTGCGAGATCAGCGACTTCGTCCCTGGCGGCTACGGTTATGGTTACGGATTCGACTTCCTCCGATAACGAACAGCACTGGAGAACCGATTTGGGAGAGAACAGGTGGTGGTTATTGTTGCTGTCGTTTTCGTCGTTTCGAGACTCTTCGCCGGAGTTGTAGCCGGCTTTTTGAATCTCCGGCGAGCACTGCGCCGGCGGAGAGATGAAATTGGTGAGGGCGTCGGCGCCGCGGAGCTGAATGGCGGCGTTGTCGTACACCATGGCGGCCTCCTCCGCGGTGTTGTAAGTTCCCAGCCACAGCCGCACGCGCCGGGAAGGGTCCCTTATCTCAGCCGCCCACTTCCCCCACGGCCTCTGCCTCACTCCCCGGAACTTCCTGTCGGAGAAGGCCTTACCCTTCCGCTGGCTCGCCGGATCTCCGTCGCCGCCGGAGGACTTGGCAGTCATCCTCCTCCTCCTCCTCCTCTTGTTGAGAGCCGCGCCGTTAACGCGTTCGGCGTTGCGGCGGCCGGTGTGGATGGTGATCTCGTTGACGAAGTTCTTGACTCGGCGGCGCGTGAGGCACTCGGAAGCCTCATCTTCGTCGCTGGAGGAGTCGGTGGCGTCGGCGTCGGTGACGCGTATTCGTATGAGCCTCGGGTAAGGATGCTTCATTTTCGTTGCGTGTTCTTCTTCCGTTTGCCTCATGAGGATTTTTGTGTGGTTGAGGTGGTGAGTGTGCTTAACAGAACAAGAAGAAGCAGCAGCCATGAGAATGAGAGGGTGAAATGAACAAGTTGAAAGGGAAAATAGGGTGTGTGTGTGTGTGTGTGTGTGTGTGAGAGAGAGAGAGAGAGATTCCTTAGAGTGGCGGAGAGAATGTAGGAACCCGTCAGAGAGAAGGCTTAAAAAGGTGAGAGAGGAGGAGGAAATCTAGTAACAATAACGGATTAAATAAACATGACTGTTTCCAAAGTTATTAAAGAAGGAGTAATTATATTTGAAGGGGGAAAAAGTTAATGGTTCAAAAAAGGGGGGGGGAGGGGAAGAGAATAACAGCGTGCACTGTTTGAGCGTGGAAACAAAATGGGAGATATCAAATGTTAGCAGCTCAGAAACCCCAGCGCAAGTTGATGGATATGTATAGTCCACAGGGGCCAAGGGAAAAAGTAGTAACAAATTTTCCCGGAAAGTTTTAGAGATAAAAGTGTAAATAAAATAA
Source organism: Nissolia schottii (assembly GCA_003254905.1). NCBI lineage: Eukaryota > Viridiplantae > Streptophyta > Magnoliopsida > Fabales > Fabaceae > Nissolia > Nissolia schottii. Next base: position 113,595 of record QANU01033545.1, read on the forward strand.
AATAATTTAAAATATATATATTAACGGTTGCAACAGTTATCTATACCGGAAAAAGTACTAGAGTAAATGATGCCAAATAAAAAATAACCTGCAACGGAACCCTTGTTATGTTAATAGTAAGTATTAATTCCCGTACATCCTTACTGATGAACTAACAGAAACTTTAGCATGCAATTTCAGCAAAAAAATCACACAGTGTTGTGTACTAAAAAGAGCTGAAAATGGAAGCAAATGCATAGAAGAAGAAATGGTACGAGAGATTGGCCTACGAGATTACTGTGAACTCTGAAGAAGAAGAAGAAGAAGAAGAACAGTAAGTACTGCTTCTCTCCTCCTATTACCGGAACTAGTATACTCTATTTTAATAGGACCTAATCTAACCAACGGATCTAGCTGCTCGCTAAACCCTGTTTAAAATTTAAGTAATCTTCTCTGTAATTTAATATTTTTTTCTTTTTTTATTTATTAAAACAAAAATGTTGATATTTTTTTTTGTTACTAGCCCTTGCCTTGGTGAGAGACATTTACGAAAGGAAGCAGTTATTAGGGCGAATGAAAGGACGACAAGTGGGGTGGACACAAGGCATACCAATCACGTGACATGAGACACTCTGGATCATATCAGTCCTCCCTTTGACCGAAAAGAAGTAAGCAAGCTGGTGAGTGGTGACGCTTTCTTTCAACTTGCATCCAATTAAGTTCTATCAATTTTACTGCCCCTTCAAATTACTTAGTACTACTATTTCTTATTCTTAAGAAGCTACGCAAGGGTTAATTGTAGATTACCTTTGATTGCATTGAAGGGGTCCTGGTGCCTGTTACTGGATGATTTTCCCCTTAAAAATATTTGAAAACCTTAACAAATCAATTTATTTATTTTTATGAGTTAACTATACTTGACATTTTTAGTAACAAAATAAAAAGAAGAAAAATATTAAATGTCATTTATAAAAATGAATAAATTAATTTATAGATTGATAAATTAGATCTTTTAATCATTTTTCATTTGTCAATTACTTGCATTCAACCAATCGATAAGGTTAGCTCTTCTTTTTTTTCTTGCACTGAAAGTCAAACAAATTAATTTAACTTAAACTGAAATTTAGACAAATTAATTTAACTTGAGAGTACTGTGGCACATACCTCTCTTAACGCCAAATTCTTTCCTCTTTATATTTCAAATTCAAAACTCTTTAAGAAAGAGACGATCTTAACTACTATTTAACTAACTTTGTGTTGATACAATCCAAAATATTAATTTTTATCTATATAATTTACTTATGGGAATAAAATCTTTACATATTACTATTGCTCTATGGAGAAACACATTATTTACTTTCATCTGGTAGACAAAAATTTACTACTAGAAGAAGAAGATCACTGATCAGACAGTTTGCACCGCTGGTCGGAGTATATAATTAATTAATTAAGAGTATCAAGCGAAATTGAATTATGGTATCCGTTGGCTTTAGAGTTGTGTACTTAATAAGGGTAATTTAGAGAGCTTGTTGCAGCTTTCTTGGATACTATCCACGAACGAGAACTTTATTAAACCAAAAACAAGCACAACATGTACACCAGACCAGGCTCGACATTTTTAATGTCGTTAATTAATTAATCAAAACAAACTGCTTGATTATATATAAGTTCCTTGGAGTTCCCAGTTATAATTAGATTAAGGTTATTGAATATGGAGTCGTGGAGTACAGGTTATAGCCATTTTTTTTCGGTAGTGACATGAGAATCCATTTTCTGTTGGATTTTATTAAAGATATTAGAAAAAAAAAGCTTTTATTGAAAATATAAAATTTTTAACATTTTAAAGCATTAAATACATTAAAAAAATTTAAAAATATTATTCTTAATTCCTTAACAAGGATTCTAAAAACACTTATTAGCAAAATCTTTTTTTTATTTTTATGTGTGTTTAGTAGGAGGTAAAAATTGAGAACTTTTCGGTGATGAAATATTTATGTGTAAGATTCCTCAGGATTAGTAGTATTTTGGGAGAAAAGGGTTTTACTAAAGTGTTGGTGTTATGCGGAAATGAATCTCAGTTAAAAATTGTACATAATAATTTTTGTTATTAATTAAGATATCATAAAAAAATGAAAAAGGTAATAAATTAGTCATAGAAGTGAACACATTTCAACTAAGAGATGATCCATTAGTGTATTGTTAGAGATACACACCACGAGTAAAAATGATGCATCATCTTCTAGGCCTAGTTGCCTACATAATATATACATGCATGCCTTGAGCTACAAAAGAGAGCCTCTTTACATTTTTATGTCATTTGGTATAACTTATATACCAAAATATGGGTTAGTGGCGGTTTCAGACATTTAAAAAAAAAACTTGAAATCGTCACACCCTGTGGCGATTTTAGACTTTTTTTTTAAAAAAAATTATGGAGTCTGAAATCGCCATATGAGGTGGCGATTTCAGACCCAAAACCATACATTCCTAAATATTTTTGTTGGACCATAATACGGATTAAAATATTTTTGGGGCCATTTAAATGTAAATATTCCACAAAACAGAGAAGCTTCGATGCTTGTTATTGTTTTTAAATGAATCGCATTGCTATGTATATGTATGTTTGCTTATTGTGAAGTTGAAGTCAATTGGCGCTGTGGCCAATATGTGCTCACAGTACATTGTTTTGAGGAGTTGTTAACTTATGTATCATTGCATAATCATAAACATAATGTCTGAAATACCAAGGAATAGGGATATGTTAAATTCACAAAACAAACACGGAGATCCATATTGCGACAATTTTGTATTGAACCTTTACAAATTCACATTCCTACCATTCAGCATTTTTTTCTAATATTTAAATATACATGACAAATTAAACTGCGTAGTTCGATAATATTCAGTTTAATTTTCTCTTCCCCAATTGATCAAAACTAGACTACGAACAATTGAGCACTCTTCTTACACAAGGTAGCTGTTAGTTCAATTTTTCAGCGCTCTATAAGTTCAAAATAGAAAAAAGGACGTCTAACAATTGTTTCAATCAATTTATACACTGATTAATTTGGCCAAGCTATTTATACTAATAGTGACAATGCTGAAGAAACAAAAGATACAACGGTTATGAGGTATTGCACTTTTTTTAATGAAAAATGATTGGTGTACAACTAATAAACAACCACTGTATTATCAATTGGGTATAATATACGATCATTATTGATTTTTGTATACAATACCTATAGTAAATAAACATGATCTCCATGAGACCTCACACTCAATTCCATGCGAGTTTTACTCACTCTAACACAGTTGTCAAACTCTCAACTCACGCAGCCCTCACTCATCTTCACCAAGCATTGCTCCCCTGTCATCTTCATTATCGTTCTTTAGTTTTTGCATAATCATCATTCATAATCATTCGTTCGATGAGGCTAATGAGGTTTAACTCCTTGATCAAACTGTTCATGTATTTAAATGATATGTTTGTGCATTTATAGTTGTCATGTGTGTGCATTATGTAGTATACGTTTTCCATCATGCATCTTTCTTTTTGTTTTGTTACATATTAGTTTGTGCATTATGGTTAATTGTTTCATATGTTTGTGCATACATGTTGTATATGTTTATGCAATAGTGTTGAAAATATTTGTGCATTATTCATTCTCCTGTTTTTGGTTCTTAGTATGTAGCGTCAGTTAGTTCATACGTTTGTGCACATATGTTATATATGTTTGCGTAGTTGTGTGACAAATGTTTGTGCACTACTAATTAATTTGTTATTTTTTTTAGTATTTAGTGTTAATTTATTCATATATTTGTGTACATATGTTGTATATGTTTGTGCAATAGTGTGGAAAATGTTTGTGTACTACTCATTCCCATGTTTTTTATCATTTAGTATTTAGTGCCAATTGTTTCATATGTTTGTGCATTTATGTTGTATATGTTTGTGCATTACTAATTAATATGTTATGTTCTTTTAGTATTTAATGTTAATTGATTTATATGTTTGGGCACTACTCATTTTCATATTTTTGGTCATTTAGTATTTAGTGTCAATTATTTCATTTGTTGGTGTACCTATATTATATATGTTTGTGCACAAATATTTGTGCACTCTTAGTTTGTTATGCTCTTTTAGTATTTAATATTAATTAGTTTACATGTTTTTGCACGTATGTTTTATATATTTGTGCAAAAATGTGAGAAATGTTTGTGCACTACTCATTCTTTTATTTATGTTCATTGAATGGATGGTGATGACATCCTAAATGCAGGGATGTCACTAAATCTAAGAGTGAATGAGAATCCTCGAGTGTTTTCGTTTGTGTAATAGAGAGACAATTTTGTTGTCATTGGTGCGTGTATGCACACGTGTTTATAGAAGAGTGGGCGTCGCAGAAGTTAGTTAAATAGTGGGGGCTGGTTTCATTTATTTCATGGTTAAGAATACGGTAGATGTGTTAAGGGCTGTACACGTGGCATGATTAGTATTATTATTGTGTATTAATGAGGCAAACCACATTCCACTTCATTGCGGTCCAAACTGGCTGCAAGGACAAAGTAATTAATCAAAGAAATAGATTTATCATATGACACACATTTAGCATTAAAGCAAATGATGAGCGAATGATTGAAAACGTAAGTGGAAAATTAATGAACTATATTACGAAAAATGATTAGAAGTTTAGAACAATATATCATGACAACAGCTAATGCTTCTTCTCAATAAAAAAATAAAATGTGTACGTACGTATCTGATTAGTCACCAATTAATGTCAGAGCAGTTCACAGACTGTGATTTTTTTTTTTCTGTGTCTCAATGCAGGGACAACATTTTCTGGTGCTTTTTTAATTTAAAGCTGATGATTAAATTAGTCAAGTTAGAGCGTTTGGGAGGCCTGATTTTCAGGTTCCTGTTTTGCACGGTTACACTGCCATAAGGTTATGGGGCACATACCAAGGGAAGGAAGGGTCGGTGGAAAACAAATTTTTTTTCCATTAACAAAAATTCAAATTGTGAGAAACATCCGTAATTCGAACTTGTGAAGTCAGTGAAAAAAAAACAAAGATACAACATTTGCTTTGTTTAGATATGAAATAATATTAGTTAACAAGGGATATGTTTTTTGGCTTGAATTTTTAATGTACCTTTCTATCATAAGTTTTAGTTTTTATGAAAATAATCGATCAAAACTTTGTATGAGGAAAACAAATGGAAAGGTGAATTTCTTTGATCCTATTTTACTGTACAGATATATATATATATATATATATATATATATATATAGGAAAAATGTAAAATAATAACGCGTCGGAGTTATTAATTTATTTTATCTTTCTTGTAACAGTCCGTGCAGATTAAAGCTGAGTGTAAAAGTGTCCAAGTTCAGTGTTGGAGAACATGTAAAGAAGACATTGGCACAAGGGTTCCCACTCTCCACGCAATGTTATATAATTTAATGAGAACTTGGTTATTCAATTTCAATAATAATGTTATAATAACAACGAAAATGAACCTCTTTAAAACAAGTACACGGCTCTATCGTAATAAACTTGACGTAATTTTGAACGCAGTTTTCCCAAAATTATCGATTTTAGTTTTGATGTTATCATTTCATAATTTGAAAGTGTAAAACGCGACGTAGAATACAAGTGCGCCTCATTTGTTTCTTGATTTTATTTATTTTAATATATTTGGATGTACCTGTTTCACCGGATTTATTTTTAAAAATTATATAAATATAAACTAAAACTAAATTACATAAGTAAAAGAGAAAAAAGAATTAAAAGAAATTAGGTGAAAAAAGAAATAGAAAAGATTGAGAATTTACATATGGAAAAGAAGAATGAGTGAGAATTGAATGTTTTATACTAGAGGACGTGTGGGGTACTTCCCAAATGAATCTAATTCCCTTAATTCTAATCTATTTATTTATTTATTTAAGTGGGTCATTCGACCTCACTTTCATGTCCTTCAACTTGCCTTCTTAATTTCTCAGCCTTCAGTTGCTCGATTTGTTGAACTAATTTTACAAGTTGAGGCATATTAAAAATTTCTTGACTGACTAATTTCTTCTTAATAGAGAGACCAAGACCATGTATGGCTATCTTCACCATTTCATATTCTGGTATAGGCATCAAACACCGACTCCTCAATTGGTGAATTCGGGTCAAGAAATCATCAATTGATTCATTTGAGTCTTTTTTAATATTAAAAAAAATCATGTATATTGACTTTTGTTTTCCCTTTAAAGAATTGTTCATGAAACATTTTTTCTAATTGAACCCAATAATGAACTAAATTTGGTTGAAGAGTACAGAACCACGTAAATGCACTCTTGGTCAATGAACAAGAGAAATATTTCATTTTAAGAAATTCATTTGCACTTATTTGACCAATTTTGATAGTGTACCTAGCAATATGTTCAATACTTGATTTGCCAATATCTCCAGAGAATGTAGTAAAAGATTTAGGGGCCTTCTATCCTTCAGGCAATGTAACTTGTTGGATAAATTCAGGAAATGGCAACACAAAATAAGGCCTATTTGAATTTCCAAACATTGAATACAAATCTATTCAAAATTTGTTCGACAACTTAATGGATATTTTGCTGTCCCCCAATACTACTTTGTTGAATGATGGGGTCTTCAACATTTTCTTCCATATTAATAACTTTGGAAATTCTATTGACTTGCCTAGTTAACACTTCAAGCCTACCATTTATCGAATTAACAAAATTAGCCAAAACATTGGTCATTTGTTGCATTAACAAATCAACCAAATTACGATGACTTTCTTCCATTTGTTGTCAAATCATACCCAATGACTCTTCATTATTTTTTGAAGAACTTTTGGGTATTTCTGATGACACGTTTTCCCCATTGTTTCTTGCCATATTTTGTACATTGGACTAGGGTTGAAAAATCGTTGGGGTTGGCAGGATGCCATCATTGCCATTTTCATTGTCATTGGCATGTAAATGCCCATTAGCATTAGGAGAAAAATTTCCAGCCATTGTGGACAGTATGGTACCACCATTTTCTCACAGTGGTGAAAATCAAAAGATTGTTATAAAGGGACAAGCGGTTATTAAGTCCTAAGTAAAGAACCAGGACGTGAATTGTGTTTTTAATTGCATGAACAACAATATCCAAAATTCTATAATGTCTGTCCCACTGGGTATGCCATTTTGTTTCACGCGAAATAATTCCAAGGGAATTAGTGGTGAAGCCAAAAGATTATTTTAAAATGGGACAAGTGATTATGAAGTTCTTGATAAAGAATAGGGAAGTGAATTGTAGTTAGCAGAGAATAAGTAAAATGAAGTACAAATTTTATTGAGTTGATCACCAAAGTGATGATTATGCAACTTATAGAAATGTAAATGTAAAAGAAAATCTACAGGATAAACCTTACGAAACTAAGAAGAAAACTAAACTAGAAGAGAAATAAAAGGAAATGAAAATGAAAGAGTGGTGGCATATATTGGGTCACCGTGTACTCTTAGTGTCGTCTGGGACTTGAGCATTTGATAATCAATGAACCACCTCTTTCTTTGACGCTGATGCCTTCCATTTATAGAGGTTAAGGCCCTTAACTGTCACCTTGAATATCTGGTGACGGTTTTCTCCAGTTTTGCCACTCTCCGCATAATTTGAGCCGGTTATGCCATGATGAGCGACACGTATGAGTGGTGGTTATCATTACATGCCCACTATGGTTGTGTTGAAGTAAATGATGGTTATCATATCCCATATGCCACGTTGAATGGAAGCTATGTCCTTTGCACGAGTGGAGACATCAATAACTATTCCCTCCAAACATATCTGTTTGAACCTTATATCTGCATTTTTTGTTAATTCTTCAAACATGATGCCATTTACTTTCTTTGACAATCATTCCTCTCATTTCTTGATGGCGACTACTATCTAAGTTTCAGAGTCTCTTTTACTTACAACCTCTAAAGCGTTTCTCCTTTAAAAACTTGTTACTAAACATTGTGGCAATCTATATTCATAAACGACCTTGTCGACTTTGGACTATTTTCACATGTATTCGGTTACTGACTTCGCCTTTATCGACAAAAGACCTTTTATTTTTCTAAAGATTTGTGTTCCTGTAGCCATTTATTGAAATCAAACAAATCCTTCCTACTGTAACTACATTGATTGACTATACTTTCCATTCGTGGGGTCGCAAATATATATCTTTCGACGTCCAATTGTATTGTTCATGCAATTACATTATTCCTTCACAAATCCTTTTCTTCCTGTCGCATTGCCAATTTTGGCAACCTTAACAGTACCCTCTTCCTTAGCAGCTACGGATTCTCCGGGCAGCCATATTTGTGTGGAATTACATCCATACATTAGTTAGATGAGCAAGAGCATATGTACCACGATTCACACCAAGTTTTTTCTGTCGGGCATGGAGAAAACTTCAAGGATTGATTCGCTTTACATCCCTAATTCATCGTCATTTGGGCTATTCTCTCGAAATAAAAGTGTGATAGAAGCATATCTGTTTCCTCCTAGGGATCATCCTATCTAAAAGTAAGCACGTATGCAGTCCGCCAGTCTTTGACTTTCTTTGAAGGTTAGTTTTCAAGCAGAATGGCTTTGACCCTGAAAGTCTTTAGGCTTCGACCTGCAAATCAGCCTAGACCTGTTCTAATAGATTAGGCCTAGATTCCCCAACTCCTAAAAAAAAAGAATTTTTCTCAGAATCACTATTTTGTTCGATTCAACAGTGGTATGAATGGTGTATCCAACAGACCAACTTTCATCAGTAAGCGATGTGCTAGTCTTTATTGGTGAATGCCTATCTGGTGTTCATGCCCCCGGTCCTTGTCCTTCTATTAATGGTGGTATCCTAAGATTCCGGTTTAGAAATGATCTATTTCTGTAACTAGAAATTTCACAAGAGAAGAAAGGTCGTAGCGTAGAAAAAAAAGGCCTTCACGGGCTTACTTAGTGCTTGTGCTAAGGTTTAAAGACGCTCGACCAACAACATCAAGGAAGGGATGAAGCTTGCTTATTAAGGGGGCGCGAAAGCCCTTTTCACTTTAGGGGCTAACGCACATCCTTTTCTTGTACAGAATACCTGCACGTGAACAACTGAGCTAGTATTAATAAATTGAATCATATCTACACATCATTTCATTACATTATTTTTTAAGGATGGTGATATTTGTACACTACACTAAGCATGATGTATACATCATGTTTGGTCTCTCACACATATTACGAAACCCACACTCACATCATATATTTTTAAAAATTTTAGTTGTGAAATAAACAAGTATTTTAGGATACTTGAGAATGACATTTTTGAGTACCACATTCTCATAAGAGTAATGGTAGGTGTACAACCCAAATGCTATCAACCATTATGCCAACTCATAGTCTATACAATGACTCCGAGTGCACAAACTTTTAAATATACATGTACAAACTTTTTCAAATAAGAACAAAATCAAATTGGATTTGCAGTGCGTTAAATCCAAAAAGTAACTGTCGCACGCTTTCTCCATCTCTCCACTCATTCTCTACCATGCATAAACATTTTAAAACATGTGCACAAACTTTTCAACAACCAAAAACACAAAATATGATGAAAACATAAACAAAAACAAAGACGAAGAATAAAACTTTTGTGTTCACATGCACAAACTTTTCTATATATATATATATATATATATANATGCACATGCACAAACATTTAAAAAATAAAAAACAACAAATATGATGAAAACAAAAATGAAAACTCTTGAATTTATAAAGAATAAGATGGAAACAAAAAAAAAAATGGGAGATTGGGGAAGAAGAGAGAAAAAATAAAGAAATAAAATAAAGAATAAAAAAAAATGAGAAGAAACACATATTAAAGAAAATGAATTGTACAAAAGTTAACAAATTTTATGTTGTACACAAAACATTTTTCTTCTCAAAAAAGTGATTCCTAAAAATAAAATTTCATACCCCAATGTAAATGCCCCCTTACCTTCTTTAAAGAGTTACAATATGCATTTGCAAAATTTAACATATTGATTCCATAAAGAATATATATACATAGAAGATTGATCCTCAAAAGTGACATTTTCACTTTAGAGGGTTAGGTGACATTTTTACTTTAGAATGGTAAAGTGAAGAGATCTCATCATTAAATTGATAAAATGAAAAAGGATTCATCCTTATTTTATTGATCTAACGGTAAAATGCCTAATAAGATGCATGCACCCTGATTCAGCCAAGGGATTAGTTTTGGAGCTTATATCCCGGTCCTTAATATACCGAGAACAAAGAATTTTGTAGCAGAAAGATTCAGTGGTGGAGCAGCATAACATATGCTATAAGCTCTCCATAAATTGGTAGGTATTCTGCGCTGCGGGACGGGGCCATGTGCTCCAGCTGCACCACTTCGAATTGCTACATATCTGATCATAACCACTACTCGATCTGTTCAGATCAAAATTTAATTAGCATGCAACACACGACATTTCTTTTTCTGCCATAAACACTAGAATTCATTTGTATATTCTACACTACACCCTGAGCTCCTTCTCATTTCGATTAATTAAGTTGGACAAATTAGACTGCATGTTTGGTGTTAGTTTTAATTTGTCTTGATTGATAGAAAGAGTAACACCGATACAGACAAATATTGAAAGGTTTCACATGACTGACCCCACCACTAGCAGTTCCTATTAGTCTCTACAATTAGTAGAGCGGTCCACTTAATTTAATGTCTTTAGAGAATATATAGTATTATCGTAAGCACAATATAAACAGTTTACTTGACTGCTTAATTATCTATATTTTTTTTTAGGTGTTTCGCTTATTTTTGCATTTTAACCAACTGATATCTCCCTGCAGCCTACAATAATCCATGTATATACATCCTTTGTAACAGGATATTAACAATATATATAGATCCTTTATAGTCTACGCATTTACTATGAACTATGAAGTTTCCTTCTTCTGTCTCAAGTTTTCAGTAATCGATACTTATATATGAGTTTTGTTATCGAGTGCTTTCAAGACTTTTTTTTTTCAAATAAGTAATGTAATTATTTATAAAAACAAAACGCCCAAACCGAGATAAGAACAAGAAATTTCACCCCTGCTCTATGGAGATTTGTTAGAATGAATTGAAATAACTCGCAACTCTTATCTCATGCAAAACATAAGAACTCTTGAGATGGTGTTACGCGGTGGTTTGAATGATGCTCTGGTGAGGCGAGGTGCCTGCAAAAATAACTGTGACGCTTAAGTTAATATATGAGTGATATGAGATGATAGTGAGTCTGAGATGTACCTTATAGATTAGTAAGAGGCCTCTTTTATAGTCTTAGTGTGAACGCTTATGATTCGGTAATGTCCATAAGCTTTATGAGACTTAACGTTAGATTCTATGATGCTCATAAGTCTTATGAAGACTTATCTATAACGTTCATAACGCTCACAAGTCAATACGTCAGACAACAATGAAAAATTTAGTTGAACGTCTAAACATGTATATTAGATCTAGATCCTTGTACAAGATTCAACAATGCTCAATCAAAAATTCAAAGGAACAAATCTCTTATTTTGTCATGGAAGAAAAAGGAGTACCAAACTTAAAACTAATTAAAAAAAAAAGACAACACAGAAAAAGAAAAAAAAACCATCATCTAACCAACTAGGTTATTTAAACAAAAAAAATTGATTGTTTCCAATGGTTGAAAACTTTTTTAAAAAACTAATAATAATTGAAATGTTTTTCTATTTTGTGTGCCCTTAGGTCCATACTATAATCTTAAGCATGAGGCTCCACCATCTTTATTTACTCCAAAGACCTTAAATTATTAAAACAGTTCAGCTACATGTACACCCATATTTTATACATCATACATACACTCGTATTAGAATACACTGACTCCCTAAAATAACCGTCTCATCCACTCTTTCTCCCACTCGCACCAACACGTGTGTGAACACACGGTCCTTGTCTTCACTCTCTTCCTCGAAAAAATTCACTATTTGTTGCTCTCCGCTCTCTTCACCCTCTTTGTTCCCTTCGATCTCTTCGTTCTCTGCGATCTCATGTGCAAGATTTGGGATTTGTTAGAGAGATGAGTGATTGAAGATGCTGCTGCTTGTTATCATCTTTTAAATAAGAAAGAAAGAAGTTCAAAAAAAATCAAAACATAATTGACAGGAGGAAGGAAAAGAAAAAGATATGTGTGACCTATGCTTGTTAATTTTAAAGTCAGGATTTATTTTTATTTGAGTAAAATCACATTGATGTAAAGAAGTGCTTAATGTTTGTGTATAATGTCATATAATATTTGAGCACATGGTCATATAATGTTTGTGCACCAAAATCTGATATCATATTCTGCAGAAATACTTAACTATACATTGAGCAATATGCATATATGTAAAGTTTATGCATTAGAATGTATAAAAGTGAGTGTACACATGTATGTGAACTAATTTTTATAAAGTTTGTCTACTAAAAATGTATAAAAGATTGTGAATTTATTTATGTTTAAGTAAAATCACAATGTTGTAAACAAGTGCTTAATGTGTGCACATACGCCCAGTTAATGTTTGCACTTATGCCCATTTAAAGTTTGCACAATTCTACAATACATCAAATTCTGCATTTTTATGCATTTGTGACAAACACATAATGCTTATATCACACCATCTAATGTTTATTCATGGCAATATGTAAAAAATTGTGTCAAAATATTTATAATATTTATGCATTAATTGTTGAAAGGTTGAAAATGTGCCAAAATGCACATCCTCTTCCTCAACAAAGACAAAACCTGTGACCTGTGGATAATGTTTGCACATACGCCCATTTAATGTTTGCACATATGCCCATTTAAAGTTTGCACAATTCTACAATACATCAAATTCTGCATTTTTATGCATTTGTGACAAACACATAATGCTTATATCACACCATCTAATGTTTATTCATGGCAATATGTAAAAAATTGTGTCAAAATATTTATAATATTTATGCATTAATTGTTGAAAGATTGAGAATATGCCAAAATGCACATCCTCTTCCTCAACAAAGACAAAACCTATGACCTGTGGATAATGTTTGCACATACGCCCATTTAATGTTTACACTTATGCTCATTTAAAGTTTGCACAATTCTACAATACATCAAATTCTGCATTTTTATGCATTTGTGACAAACACATAATGCTTATATCACACCATCAAATGTTTATTCATGGCAATATGTAAAAAATTGTGTCAAAATATTTATAATATTTATGCATTAATTGTTGAAAGATTGAGAATATGCCAAAATGCACATCCTCTTCCTCAACAAAGACAAAACCTATGACCTGTGGATAATGTTTGCACATACGCCCATTTAATGTTTACACTTATGCCCATTTAAAGTTTGCACACTTCTACAATACATCAAATTCTGCATTTTTATGCATTTGTGACAAACACATAATGCTTATATCACACCATTTAATGTTTATTCATGACAATACGTAAAAAAATTGTGTCAAAATGTTTATAATATTAATGCATTAATTTTTGAAATGTCGAGAATGTGCCAAAATGCATATCCTCTTCCTCAACAAAGATAAAACCTGTGACCTGTGGATAATGTTTGCACATATGCTAATTTAATGTTTGCACTGATGGTCATTTAAAGTTCGCACATTCAATTTTCTGTCATATGTATGTTAGTGATGAATGGGCATTAGAACGTATAAAGCTTCAGTACATTAGAATTTCATAGAGACGTCAAAGAACAAAACTCTCCATGGAAATCAAAGAAAAAAATCTTGAAAATGATGATGATGATGATGATAAACATAATAGAAAATTGAATGACGATGATGAGATGATAATCAAAGAAAGGATGATGATAATGATAATCAAAGAATGGATAACGATGATAGGAGGATGAGAGGATGAGAGAATGACAGAGGATGACGATAATGACGATGACAAATATAACAGAACAAGAATGAGAGGTTGAAGACGATGAGTGAAAACGATGACGAGAACGAGTACAGGATTGAGGCGCGCGCGTTGTGTATAATTATACGCTATACGTATAATTATCATTAATTGCGTATAAAACCATATAAAATAATGGTGTATGTACGAGTGTATGGTTTAGGGGTGTCCATGAATCATTTTCGTTATTATAATGGGGAGCGAGAAGCATACACAGTATTTGGGGTGCCAATCTATAAATTATAAAAGCTTATTAGTACTAAGTAGCAGTTGGAAACACAAAAAAAAGCTTAGCAGTGAGACTTCAATAAGTTGGGCAAAAAGATTTAACATGGCCGTGGAAGTTGGAACCTTTTGACCAGAGACTATTAAATGAAGAAAATGAAAGCATGAAAGCATCAACCCTGACACTGTTCCCGTATCAAAGAGCAACTCTACCTTAAGACCATCTCCGCCTTCATTCTCATTTTCATTTTCATTCTCATTCTCATTCTCATTCTCATTCTCATTAGAGTAGTTCTAATAATAGATATAAGGTATTATATTTTTGAAGTTTTTTAAATAACATTTTTGTGTTGAAAATTTTCATTATGTATGTTACCACTGTATCATAAAAAAGAAGTTGGAATATTAACACATGCAGCGCATACAATCAAATTTCATGGAACCTTCTTAATTTGCATATTTACTTTACCGTTCATTAATTGTTTTTCGAAAAACAAAAATTAGTTAGACGCATGTCTTAACACATTAATTTTAAGTACATGCATAATAAAAATATGTCTTATTACCTTTTTTATGGATCTACTCAATGTTTTTTAATTTTATGAGGTGAAACTTGTTTCTTTATGTGTATTAAAAAAATTTAAAAATATTATTTATACATTAATTTTAGTATAGACATCAAATCTCTTATATCACACACATATTATAGACTCACATTCATTGTGAGTGGAAGCCCCATAATATATATAAAAAAATAAATTAGTATCTATATTAAAACTAGTAAACATATAAGAATACTCTAAAAAAATTATGTGATAAACTTATATCAAATTAAGAATTTTTCTTCATCTTGCTTTTTCTTGGGTCTGGGTGCCGTTCTACTTACAGACTTCAAATGGCAAGTGGCAAACACATTGCCAAAAGGACCATTTGCTAAAATCCAAACTCTGTATTCCGAGGTCTTCCCCTTTGTTAAGTTTTCTATTCTGTCAGTGTTCACAGCTGGAAGTTGGAAAATAGAGAGGAAAAAATGACTTTGTTATTTTTTGGGTTTCGGGACTCCATTTTATTTTGAGCAAATTGTTACTACATTGAATATTATATGACATTTTTTTATAAATACACACATAATATGTACGAAATTAATTAATTTGTATTTACTCAAATAAAATATTAAGTATTTAAATTAAATTATTTTTTAATAAATATTAAAAAAATTAAGAGCTCATAATAAATAAGACTCTATTAAAAAGACATTAATTAATATTTTATTATTCTAATTAAATATTAATTAATTTTAAACAAAATTTTAAATAAAAAGTAACATATAAAAATGAATGTAAGAAATTTATCATGGCATCACTCATAAAGAAATTTCATTGAACAATGAATTTTTAAAGCAAAGACTTTATTTTAAAGAGTAATACCATTAAATTATTAAAGTAGAGATGAGTATTACTACTCATTTTAATAATCTAATTGTTAAAATACTCACCCTTTAAAATAAAATTGAGGATCGGTTTTAATTTGTTCTACGCACAGCCAATAATACCAGAGAATTCTTCTCAAATCGGCCTTTCATTTATTTATTTTTGTTAGGAGAGAGAACCACTGGGAGACGGCTACGCTCATTGGGCCAAGTGGGTGGCCCATATATAGTCCGTACATGTTTTATGTGCCTCTCATTTGATGTTTAGCTGAGCCTAATAAGAAAAGCATTTGCAAGCATGTCAATATGATTTGTGAAGGCCTGAGGGGAGGTTGGACCAATGGACTAAACCTTTGCAATATCTTTCGTGAACAAGCAGGGGCCTATACAAATTGCAAGAAACTTGTAACTGCAACTTGGCCCATCAATACAGAGAACCAAAATTGCAAAACAATTCATGACATGTTTTGGTAAACATAATAAAAGAAGAGATAACACCCATCAAGTATTCCAGTGCAGTGCTCCTAATAAGGAGAACATCAATCAATCCAAACGAAGGCAGGTATCTGTTGCTCATTCGGGAAAAGTAATTGCAAGATATTGCTTCTTATGAGTTACTACTACTGTGACCATACCCATCATAAATGTGATGCAGAGCAGCAGCAGCTAACATTCTAGAGAGACAAAAAATTGAGTACAAAGATGGGTCAAGTAAGGAGAAATTATTAGGTATGTGAGAATCTTTAAATATCAGACTGTACTATGACACTTATAAAGTCACTTTTTTTATGAGGTAAAAGTGCTTATTGAGAGTTGTTATACTTATTTACCCCGATCTTCTCTAAGATTAAATGTAATTTATTTTACATTAAATTAGAGAATTATGAACATTCAAGTATTCTTTATTCGATACCTTATGACCGAAACCAAATTACGTCACTTGGATTTCATAGCATTATGACGATCCGATTCAATCCAATAATCTACACAATTTAATGTAAAGAAGTTCCATAAATTAAAATGCAATGATAAATTCTGCTAGAAATTCATCAAGCAGATTTCTTAAAATCAACTCTTAAAAAGATTAAGCTTAAGTCGTTTTTTTAGTCATATGGATAACTTTAATTAAATTCTTAAGTCATTAGATTGAGTCATATGGATAACTTTAATTAAATCTTTAATCCTAGGTACTGACACATATTCTCCACGTTCAACCAAACCCTGCGTTACAATTTATGAGAAAATTTAGTGTTTTTCAGAGAAAAATAACAATAAATAACATTTAATTTGTGGACAAGAAATTAGTTGAGTTGCAGGGACAGGGAGGAGAGCTCACCTTAAATCCTTAACTAACACATCCTTCTACACACTCTCTTTTCTTTTAATAATTATTATCTTTTTTTTATAGTCTTTCCTCTTTATTTTATTACTATGATGTAACTTCTGCGTGTGTTAGGAGAATGTGCTTTTATGAAATGAAATAGGGAGAAAATTTGGAAATGGACCACCTTCAAATGGACCCCTCCCCCTGATTATTTCATATTTTCATCATTTGTTAATTTGTTTGATCTCCTAACTCTTTCTAAGTTTTCACCCGCGACAAATTGAGGGGAATAATACGTGGTCCACATATTTTTCACGGAGTGCTCATTTAGTCTGCTTCTATACTATTTTTACATGTTTTTCTAAGTTATCAAATAATGAACCCTTTTACTTCAAACCTCAACTTTGACTAATTACCATTCAGGGAAGGGAAACTCAATTTCCCCTTGTTCAATTAAGGCAAAAATAAAAAATAAAAAATAAAAAATAGTAGGCAGCACACATTAGCCATCAAATGTCAACAAAGAGAATCCACCGATTTTTTTTTATAATTTTTTTTCTTCAATCTTCTTAAAGTCAATAGGCTCGTGCTGCGTGTTCCTTGTTTCCGGAAAATTTTTATTGTATATTACTAAAATGTTTCTTTGCTGTCCCTTTCCAGCTATGCACATACAAACAGCACATATATTTTGGCATTTGACTTCACTCTTTTTCATTTCTTATAAAATTTGGTTGGAAACTTCTTATTTTATGATTAACCTCATTTGGAAACACATATATACTATTTAACAGTTTACAACACATACAGAACACATCAAAGTGCAGTCCAGGGTCTATAACTCGCAATCAAATTTGGATAAGAGTTGTGCTGTTTGACCTGATATGCAGAATGCTTTAAAATGAAGGACGAAATGACTTGTTCTTCTTCTTGTTTTTATCTGTCCACCACTTTTGGAAACCATGACAAGATATTTTTGTACCCAAAAAAACATTTTTCTTAGTTCAATTAAATTATCCTCTCACTTCATTAATATTTTTCCTCATTCTATTTGGCAGCAGGAAAAAAGTGCATTCTTTCCTTTCTAGTGTGAATGTTGACTAATAAAGAATTGCTTTTTTTTCAAAAACTATTTGGCATTAAAGAAGGGAAGAATGATGGAAAGTGGCCAGCGGCAAAATTAGCCTACCAGTCCATATTCCCATATTTAACAAACTCATGCAACTTTAAAATGGGAAAAATAATTAATCATGCCCTTGTTCAGAACTTGGAGGAAGAAACACTGACAGATAAACTCAAGCCAAATAAAGAAAAAGACTTTCTTTCATTCATTGCCTATGGGAAGGGGGAGCGAGTAGAGGGCGAGGAGTTATCGTTGCCACGTTGAGGAGATTTGTGTTCTGCTTGGTTCTCTGACGATGGCCGAGTCTCTGCATCAATCTGCCTCACATTTTCTATCATCTTCACCACTTCAGACATCTTAGGCCTCTGATCCGGCATCCTCACCACACACGACATGGCTATCTGCAACATTTCCACCATCTCTTCCTCTATATTTGGATATCTCATCAGCTCTAAGTCGAACACTTCAGCCGTCCACTCCTCTCGCACGACCGAATGAACCCATCTCACCAGGTGGATAATCTCATCGCCGCCAGTTGTGTGGATAGGGGATTTCCCAGTGAGGAGCTCCAGTAACACCACGCCGAAGCTGTAAATATCTGAAGGCTGTGCTGCTTTCCTGGTGTCTGTAACTTCTGGCGCTCGGTAGCCGGCAGCTCGTGAGATGGGCAGGGCAAGAGAGCTCATTATGGTTGCTAGGCCAAGGTCAGATACACAACCATACTGTTTGGAATTGAGAAAGATATTGGAGGATTTGATGTTGCCATGTACAAGCTTACCACCATTCTCAACATGGATCCGAGCAATGCCTCTTGCAGCACCTAAAGCTATTTTCAGCCGAGTATCCCAAGCCAAAGGCACCCTTTCCTCTCCTCTTTTACCTGGAAAATCTTACAAAGCAGAACAGTTAATGACATAATCGTGTAATGTGTAGAATGAACTAAAATAAAATCTTCAGGACAGATTGCTTTCAGTTGATTGTTTAGTTGCAAAATGTGAATCTCAACTTCTCAAATGGAAAAGCAAATGGTATATGATTCCAAATGTTGTACCATAACAGCTACAAAATGTTGAATATCAGCAATTAGATATCTTCACTATGACTTTAGAATGGATGATATTGTCTAAAATGTAAATGATTCCAATGTTTCATAAAACACGAGGGAAGCCAAAAACTAGGTTTAAAACTTTGAAGTTAATACTGACTGAGTACTGAGTCACGAAGATGATATCAAAATACAGCATTTAGACTTATTATGAAGAATACTTATTAGACGACTGAGCAGTAAAAATTAGTTTTAGGAAAATAAAGCTAAACTTCCCCCATGAGAGGAAGAGAGCATTTCTCTTCAAACCATATGCAACATACCCTTTCATAGTCCGACCAAACACATCTTAAGTCAATCATTCAACTCTGCTAACTCATGTAAGCATATGCTCAAAGGTCAACGCATAAAAGGAAAGACAATGCCATGTTAGCTAATATTGGTACAAGTCTACAAGAGTTAGTCAGCAACATATCCTAGCCAGTAGATACATCATACATCCAAAGCTAGAAAGGCGAAACTACAAGTTACTAGATGATCCAAGACCTCATTTTTATGATGAACATTCATTTTTTTATTTGAAATGGTAAATATGAGCACGGACATTTCTATTTGTATTATATAAAGCATACTAAATACACGTCATAACATCAGTGACTTGATAAACATATATAAGATTGCAATAGGCTAAAATTAAGCTGCATACCATGTAACATAGAAGAGACACTCCCCTGGTTGTAGTAATCATATACCATCAGTTTCTCATCTTTGGAATAATAATACGCCTTCAGCTCAACCACATTCTCGTGTTTAAGACTCCCTACTATCTCCATGTGTTGCTCAAAATCCTTCTTTCCTACGGCTACCTCCTTCAACCTCTTTACAACAACTGTGGTTGCGTCCTCAAGTATTGCCTTGTATGCAGTACCAAATGTTCCCTTCCCAAGTACCTCAGCAGAAGCCCTCAATAAATCCTCCAAATCAAAGGCATAATTACATCCCTCAAAGAAAGCCAGTTTGTTATTTGCATCCTGGTTCCTTGACACCGCTTTCTCCGGAGACATTTCTCCCTTCTGCAACTTCCCACTGAAGGCATCATCATCTTCACCGCTCCTTCTCAAGCAGCACACAAACACCAAGAAAATAAATGCCACAAGGCCTAGAACGCCGCAGGCAACAATAATTCCCAGTAGCGCCATTTCGCTGAGCCTTCCATGCTTCTTAGATCTCGAAGGAGGCTCATAGACAGGCGGCGCCACCGGCGAAACAGCAGGAGACCTTCCGAGAGAAACGTTGTTTCCAAAGAATGCCGACTGAGGAAACCTCTGCAGTGACTTAGGCAGGCTGCCGTGCAAATTGTTGTTAGACAGATTCAGCAGCTGCAGTCTAGGCAACTGGAGATCAGGAATTTCACCGGAAAGCGAGTTGTTTGCAAGGTTCAAACCAGCTAACTCGGTCAAATTGGAAAGGGAGACAGGAATGCTTCCATTGAAACGGTTATTGGACAAGTTAACAACAGTAAGATTCTTCCAAGCTGAGAAATCAGGCAAAGGGCCTGAGAAATTGTTGAACTGAAGATACAGCAAAGTCAGGTTCTTGAGATTGGCAAAATCAGAAGGGAACTGCCCAGTTATGATGTTGGATCTGAGGCTCAAAACCTGCAGCGCCGAGAGGCGGCTGATGGTGTCGGTCGGAATGGTGCCGTGAAATCCAACCCCCGGCAACCGAATGGCTATGACCCGGGACTCAGCTTCATTGCAAGTGACTCCAGTCCAATTGGCACAGAGGGAGGAGCTCCCATCCCAATTCAGAGGCCGCGAAGGAGGGAACTTGTTCACAAAATCAAGCAAGATTTGCTTATCCTCAACAGGTTCTGCATTTCCTTGCCACACAATCATGCCTAACAGGTAAATGGTAGAGAAAATGCGAAGGAATTCCATTTCTTCCAGCAGCAGCAGTAGCAGGGAACGAGGTGTTTCTTCTGCTAGTTTATTTACACTGCATAAGCTGAAAATGAAGTAGTACTAAATTAGGAGTAAACAAAAGAAACAAAATTAAACCCTCTAATTCCCGCTTGCGAAACTGAAATGAAAGAGAAGAAAAAGGGAGGGGGAGCTTGAGACAAAGGGGAAAAACCCGAAAAAGAGGGAAAAGGGAAATCAGATTCCTAGAAGATTGTCGATGAAAGAAGAAGCGGACACTGAGAAACTTGTGCATCAAAGAATGAGCTTGCAGGTTCAGTTTTCAAGCCTTTCTCCCCTCTTTTTTTTTAAAAAAAAAAAATAATTATTTCGAAAAAAAAGAACATAAATTAATGTGTAAAAATTAAAAAGCAAGATGTTTCCATCCATCAGAAGCAGATATCGTGCTAATTTTGGCTCTTTATTCCGCAGCTACTTTTCAGTGGGGAGAGAGATGACAAAATCGAGAATTGAAAATTCAAAAAAGAAAAAAAAGAACAATGTTTCGAAACTTCAAAGAAAGGGGCTAGTAGGCTTTTACCAGTACTCACTTGTCTCTCTTGGTTCTAGATCTGAAAACACCAAAGAATGTGCCTCGGCCCCTTCAAACCTGCACTAAAAAAAGAAAGAAAAAAAAAAAAACTGAAAACAGAGCACGAGATAAAAACAGAGGTTAGAGATAAATCACGAAATAATAGTGAATTCTGACAAGTAGCGGAGCACAAAAAAAGTAGTAGTATCCAGCGCAAAATAGAAACAGTGAGTGAGCAGAGTAGAGAAGGAGAGAAAGAAAAAGGGGATTGCAATGAGAATGTGAGTGAGATATATAAACAAGTAGGGAGGATTCACTCACAACGGCTCTATTTTGGCGGTGGTCAAGTGTAACCGAAGGAGAGTGAAGAGAAGAATGAATAGAGAGAGAGAGAGAGAGAGAGAGAGAGAGGGATGGAAGGGGGCGTTACAACGAAGGTTAACGGCTGGAAGTACCCCCAAAACTCAGTGAGTCTGCGTGGGTGAGTCAGTGCGAGTTTGACTGAGTAACGGTGGAAGGGATGAGAACTGAAAACCGGTGTTCAGAACGGGAAGAGGAGGAAAGGAAGACGAGTGGGAAATGGATGAGTGACGTGGTGGTCCTATATTTTTGCTTCTTCACTCACCGGTGGTTTGCCCTCCTCTAAATCTTTTCTTATTCCATTGGCCCTAAAACATTAAGAATGGTGTTATAGGTTAAATATTGTATTAATGTATTTTAAATGGACTCTGATTCATTATTAATAAGATAATTATTCTTCACTTATCTATTAATTATGAGTATTTTTCATATAATACTATGTTGAGTAAACTTTTAAATTTCTAGTCAATGATTATCCATGTTGGTTAAATGCTTCATGTTAATTTTTGAGTTCTTAAGTTAATTTTTAAAATTAACTCCTTTAACATATTAAAAATAAATTTAAATATATATTATATCTTATTTTAAATTGCTTTAATTAAATTTATATTTATTATATCATTTTGTTGTTTCTATATTTAGTTTATAAATAGACATTGTTCGTTGTAATCAACACTTAATACCGTTATCATTTATGTTTATTATATATCTTGTTATTTCTCTTATTCACGTTTATTTATTTCTAACATCATGGATTCTCACCTAATCAACATTAAATGATTAATTTGATCATTTTTAACAATTTTAAAAATTAAACACAAAGTGACAAATGTCAATTATAAATTATTTAAGAAATAAAATAAATCACTATTGTGTCACACTTTGTGGCTAAAAAAGTGTTCTTTTAGTATCTGAGTAACACTCAGACATGGATAATTACCCTTCAAATAACCATACATCTTATTTTAGTGAATAATGTGGGGATCTCCAGTTCCTTTTATGTAGTATATAGTCACTTCGGAACTAAATAGAGAAGACACATAGCAGGAAAACTATACATCTGAAATGATGGAAGGTCTCTTATGGAAGTGTTTAAACAAAATGCAATTCACACACAATTTTTATTTATTTTTTGCTAAATTGTCGTAATCTTTTAAACTAAAAAACACTTCTGTAGTTAGATATTAGGGTAGTGAAAAATGAGGTTTGTATGGTCGAATCAATGATATTTAGATTCTTTTTAATTATGCAAACCCCCATTTTAACGTCATACTTCATGTTATAAATAATTCATGTTATGAATAATTGATCTAAGGGGTACGTGATAAGAGAAATTGTTTTACCCTCAAAGCATTTAAAAAGTATATCCAATAGCAAGATATACAAGATTTAGCTTTCTAATTAATCATTTATAATACTATTCACTTTTTCATATTATAAATTTAATGGTATTTTTTTTTTTAAGAGTTTAGAGTCTAGTACTCCTTTATTAATATTAGTTTGGAGAATAAAATTTGGGAAGGTGGGGGCAATGAGTAGTAGTAGGTTTAAGTGGCTGGTGAGTGCTGAAATGATGATTAGCCCTTTTACGATAACGACAAACAGTCAATATTGTCAATGCCTCCAAAACATAAAAAGGACTTGTACAACTACCAACCCGAGAGACCTCCAGTCATGAATCATGATTTGAGTCTTAATATTTTAATTGCTAATTTCCTGGGAAAATTACATATGTATACATTAGGAGGGTCAAACGGGTCGAGCCAGCCTGTTAGGCCCGCGAATCTAAATGGATTAGACTAAAGTTATATCAATTTTTAAGGTTTGATTCGTTTATGGTTGGTTTATGCGTTTAAACGGGCCAACCTGTTAACTAATTTATTTTTAAAAAAAAATAAAATTTTGGTCTATTTTTTATGATTTAAATATAAAATTGTAAATAAGTATGCGCAATTATTTTTAATTATTTTTATCTTCTATCTATTAATTAATTAAAAAATAATAATTTATGTAAAATTTGAAGATCCATTTCCGATGGTAATAAATAAATTTTGTGGTTTTTCGTCTTTATCTCTTTATTATGGTTACTATTGTGGTTACGAAATCTTTAATTTTGGATAGGTATACAAATAGTAACATTTTCAATTAAAAAGTTATTTGCAAAGCTTTGATAGAAAAAAAGGAATAACAAGAAAATGTATTTAATTAACATCTAGAGTCTAAACCCGCGCAATGCGCAACAGGTTTTAAAATATCTAAAAAATGTTTTAATTACTAAAACAACTTAGCAATTTAGTTTGCTACTAAAATAACTCTCATATATACATATTTCAATTATATAACTCTTCTATTCCAATGAAATATTGTTATGTTACAGCTCTTACGAGTACCTTTTGGTTTTAAAAAAGAAATCACGGGCTCACATGCTAGCCCGTTTAGCCCGCGGGCTTAAACGGGCCGAACTATTTTTTTTCAAATTTTCACGGGCCTATTTTTTGCATGTAAACCAGTCCATTTAACCGGGTAAATTGGTCGGGCTCGCGGGGCGGATTCATTTTGACAGCCCTAGTACCCATCTTTATCCGTATCTATTTTTACAGTGGTACTATTTTTATTTTTTATTTCTACATAAAAGGATTTGTTGTCAACTAAAATTGGGCACGAGTTATAGAGTTTGAGATGAGTTGAATGTGACATATAACAATTCAACTCACTCAATCTAAAAATCATAACCGCTCAAAGTTATTTAAGCAATAAATGCCCGCTGACACGATGTTGGTAATGTTCCCTGACCTTCATGAGCATCATTAAACAATAATTAGCCTAATAAAACTTGTTGAAACAGTTATGGACACACATTAAATGCTACCCAATGGGCAAAACTACCATGTTCACTACACAGTATATAAGCATGAGTTCTAGTCATGCTAAAGTACGTTTTTCTCTATTTATCACTTTACCTCATTTACTTACATTATAGTTGTCTTTTGCATGTACTTATATGTCAAAGTGTCTTTTGCATGTACTTTTCATGTCGTCCAAGGCTTACAACTATCGTTGTGCTTACCCTCTCAAGCTCTTGGATCCAATTCCCAAGGTCAGGGTTACAAGCATCATCTCAAACTCCTCCTGATTTGCCTGTAATAGAATCAATTTAAACATTATAGTACGTTGAAAAATTCTTGCCAAGCAACAGGATTAACCTTTTATTCTCAAACACATGTGCAATAAAAGTATCATCATTATCATGTACTCTACAAAGTGTTTTTGAGTTCTACCTTACAGGACATACTTTTATTATATGTGTGCTAAAAAATGAGGGTTAATCTTGTATTTAAGTAAAAAAATTTATGTATATATACCAACAAAAATTATAGTATAATTCTACCGCAAATTATTACTATTATCTTATCATCAATGAGTCGCATTATTCAAATTCGTACTGAGTTGTGTAGAAATTAGTCACCATTTTAAGGGAAAGTGATATAAAAGTTACTAAATTAATTAGTAAATTTAGTAGAAGTCATGTGATAGTTGTCGCCATTGTATAATTTTGGGAATAATTTGATCGATAAGTGACTTTTGATAATATAATGATAGGTTATGATTAAATGTGTCAAAGTTAATAGTTAGAGGGAAAAGGTGTAATTATGGTGATAAATCAGAATACTTAAGTCACTTTTATTCTTTTTTGTCATAAAAGTTCTAAGTGTAAATTATGAAAAATTGTATAAAATGATTATTTAAGAAAAGTGAACAAAATTCAAATAAAAAAGTTAATAAAGAAGTTTCTTATAGACTATGGTGGTATGCTTACTTCAGCGCTGGGCCAATTTGACGAAAATGCTAGCTAGGATAATCAATTCCAAGTTTTAACCATCCCTAGGTTAGAAGTGGTTTTTCTTTTCAGGTTTTAACTAAGAATTCTTTTGTTTCGGTATATTGAAATATGGTTCAAACTTCAAAGGTTTTTCAAACTTCGAATGACTAGACAAGTACATATAGCCAATCAATCTAGTGCGTGTATGCAATATCTTTTCCTAATGATTCCTAATTGTTATGAGGATGATTCAAAATTTGGAGAAATTTACATCAATAATAGTAAGTAAGAAAGTAAGTAGGTAAAATGTTACCTATTAACCTAAATTTTTAAAACAATAAAGTTATGTCTCTTTTTATTTATATATTATTTAATTTATCATTAATTAATGTGAGATTTTTTACCCTCGTGCTTAAAATTTAACATATAATATATTTAACTAATTATTTGCACCACTTATAAAACGTTACCTTTAACCAATACAACACCTTTACAACCAAGTTTAGTGAGCTTATTAAATTGAGAGAGAATTAAAGTATTAAGAATTTGTGTCTATCAATAAATGTGTTGTTGTTTTTATAAAATAAGACACCTTGTTCAAACATAGTTAATGCCAATTTTTTGTGGCGAAATGTATCTTTACAGTAAATTTGTTGTAGTGATTCATTTACTTATCTTTTACTCCCTTTTGATTTTTTTCCATTCTTTTCTCCTACTAAGTATGCTATCGTTTGTTGAATTGCGATTTAAGAAGAATGAAAAAAGAAAAGGGATAAGGAGAAAAGAGTGTGCTTAATGGATGTCATTTTCGTCCAACAGCCAACGTTAAAGCTTGAACTACCTCTGTCATCTTCGATGGCTATCATAGCAAAGCCCAATTAACACAGTGGTCATTGTCCACAAAAAAACCGTTGGTCGGGTAAGGGAATGTGCATCAATTCCTCATTAGGATTGCTCTTTGTGGGATGAAGCCCTCCCTTTTCTGACAACTAATTAATTAATTTTCGTGACTGTGTGAAGATGAGAAATTGAGAACGGTAATTAAAGTGAAGTCACCAACTTGAAGTTCTCGCTAACAAGTGGTTTTGAGTTTGTGTAATGAAAAATGAAAAAAATTCTCACTAAGAAACTTCTACTATCTAAAAAAGACCTTTAGTTAGGTTAGACTATGTTAACCTTTAGTCGAGTTGAATTAGATTAATTAAGTTCTTAGTAATAAGTTGAGATGGCTGTGGTTAAATTAAGGGGGAAAAAAAGTGAAATCTAAAAATTAAGATTGAAATTCAATTTTCCATCTATCAGCTCTCAAATCATTTATTACTTATTAGTGCCTTTGAATTAACAGATAAACTTTCAAAGTTTTATTGCATGTATATAGCAATAATCGATTTTATTACATATACAAATAAATATAAGCTGTCACGGTTATAGGTGCCATGTCCATGCACCCAATTATTGTTAGCGAAATTCTTGAAAAAGAAGAGGAAATTTAGAGATAATTGAAGATTTCCTGTCAGGAAATGCCTGTCATGATATGGGTGCTTTCTAGTATTGAATTCTGTTTGCTGGGACTTCAGTGCTTGTAAGTTAGTTTGGTTGGAGGAGAGCCAGAATTTTATTGTGTGGTGTGGAGAGAAGACACAAGTAGGGAGGCTAGGGGCTTACACATGTGGGAGTGTTCCAATAGTGATTAAACATTTTGATTGTTTGATGTGCCTAATTTGGTGGGGAATATTGAAGTAGGCTGGGTTCTCAGGGCTACCGTTACCATTGCCTCAGACAAGATGGTAGTAGTGATCAATGTCACACACACACCCCCCTGTTGTACCTACTCTCTCCACCTCTCTGGGCACTTGGGATTTTGGTAGGTCATCTTCACCTTTTGTCTTTCAACATCCACATAAAAAACGTGCATTGCTGATTGCTGATTAACTAAATTATAATATATATAATGATAATAGGAAAATTAACTAAATCTGTTCAAGGAAAGTAGTACATCAGCGCATGGCTGATTGCACAGTTTCATCACTTTCTTTTAAACATTTTGAGATCCATGATAATTTTATCATTTTGCAAAAGCAGAAAAGATAGTTTATGTTATCATCAATATATCGCCCAAGGAGGGCCCTAAAATTGTAATATACCCCCGCAGGGCTTCTGACAGAACACGTGCCTGGAAAATGCACAATGCATGCTGGTCCAACTATTGTTCCTTTTGATCATACAAACTACTAAGTCCACCAATGTAGCCCAAACCCACTTTGACATTTTTCTCTGTAATTTCGTTTTCCACGAGATCCCTTCTAATGACAAAAAAAAAAAAAAACGCTTGTCAACTAAACCCCCCGGCAGAGTATACTCAACAGAATTCACTTTCGTAATCACAAAAAATGAAATTCATTGCAACAATTTTGTGCACGACACGACAGCCACGTATTTATTGAAGAAAAGGGGGCTGACTTTAATTTGTAGTCAACTAACTTCTATGATCATTAGGTGTGTTCTCATGTATACATTTGTACTATCACTTCTCCTTTACAAAAAGAATGGTAGCTGTATGATTTATTTTGGTCTAGCATGCATTTGTTTTCAATCAATCTGCACAGTATAGTGAGTAATTCATCATATGATCAAGTGTGATGCTCAACAGAGAGTTCCAATCGGCCCGTCCACTCTTCACCTGGCTTTAACGTGATTGGTTTCTCACTTGCTGCACCATCAACGCAAAGCATCTTCTTGTACTCTTCATTCCCAAAATCCACCAATGCCTTGGCCCTTTTCTCCCACGGGTTCCAAACAACTATAAATATGCAATAACAGCAAAGTGTAGTGTTAGGTTTATATATATATATATATATATATATATATATATATATATATAT
>QANU01033545.1:142303-161470 GCA_003254905.1 Nissolia schottii
GTATGTATGCTGCATATTAAGAAAATGGCACAAACCTACCTGCAGTATTAATTCATTTTCACTAATGTTATCTATTTTCAAATATCAGTATCCCAAAAAGTGGTGTAAACAACATTGTTCTTTCATTTAATTTTGAAGAGCTAGCTAATGTAGTAGGCTATGAATTAGAGCCTTACCAACATCTGGAAGTCCTTCCTTTTGTATCACAACAGTTCGCCTCCTTTGGTGGTCAAGAACCTTTACCATATTGCCAGCTTCAACATAGATCCTATCCACCTACAACATGGAGACAGAAAACAATATTTAGCAAGCTCATTGAATATTCTAATTAGGCCTGGCCACATTTAGCTAACTCTATTTGCTAAACTTCACAAATTCAACAACACCAGTTCAATTGTGTCACCTCAGATTCAAATGCCAAGCCAGATCCTTGTTCTGTGAAGCGCTTTCTATCCTGCAGGTTGTCCAGGTAATCAAGAGTTTCCAACCCTTCAACCCTCACCTCACTACATATATGCCAATAATCACCAAATCATATGCATATTCAAACAGCATTCCAAGTTTCCAAACTCATTAAAAGCAACCATAATTGAGTATTCATGAGAGTTTTACTTTGTTCATAAGAAAAAGATGATTATTGCTGGTTAATTTGAACTTCGAACATTCTAATATAAATCTTTTTCCTTGAAAGCTACTGGAACAAAAAACAGAGACGTACTTGATATCAGAGACGGCGAAATATGCATGGTATCCAATGGAGTAACTGAATGGCTTGCTATCCACATTCCTGATGCGAGAAATCATAGTTAGATTGCCATGTTCTGCCAAAGAGACCCTCAAGCGAAACTCGAACCTGGACAAATTAAAATATTCTCAGAGATTCAACCAAGCATTATGAAGATTGCATGAGATCATGCGAACGCGACTATTATATACATTCAGGAAGTTGAGTCTTTAATTTCCGTATACCTATGGGGCCATAGGATCAAATCATCTTGGGTTGGCTTGAGCAGCAAGTCAATAGAGGCAGCTTTATCTTTGGAATCATTGGGAAGCGGCGGAGCATTCATATCAAATTCCCAAATCTTCTTCCTCGCAAATCCATGTTGCTCTAGCGTTCCACGGTCCCTAAACTGCAAATTTCACAGCGAATTAACCCCTGCTAGTTATCTATCTATCTATCTATCTATCTATCTAACATACATTTGTGCAGTTCAATTTTATAGATTGTATTGTTATTCAACATTGATTATATTTATATATATATATATATATATATATATAAAAGAATTATACCTGTGGGAAACAGATTGGAATCCCTCCTCTTACTGCATTGGGAGTTTCATACTTTGCCTAATACGAAAGAAGTAAAGAAATGCGCGCCACAAAGGAAAAAAAAAAAATCAAATTAAAACTAATCTAATAATAACTGTTTTGGAATGACAGATAGAAGAAAAGAAAAGAGGAATGCGTTTGTTGAATTAATTACCAGCCTACTCATGAACAATAGCTCGTCACCAGAATTGGTTGTCCATGAACGAACCTGCCCTCCGTGCAAGCTAACCTGGTATTCGGCATCACCCTCACTAACATCAATTTGCGAAAATTACAGAGTTTCTTTTTCTTCTTTTTTTCTCTTTATCAAATAATGTGTGATAAAGAAATGATGATGATGAATGTGAAGTGACCTTTGCAGAAGCTCCTCGAGGGCTTCGAAGAATCACTTGGCCCATTCCATGCTTATCCAGGCCGATTTCCGTCGGTACTCCGCTCCTGCTACTGCTACTGCTTCCTGCTGCAGAGCGAGGAGAACGATTCATCTCTTCAAACTCCACACACACACACAGATACCAAGTTCTAGAAGCAAGAAGCAGCGTTTCAGTATCACTCTCTCTTCCTTCCTCCAGATCTGATATTTCAGCTCTGATGATCTCTCAGTAAATGAAGAAGGAAGAAAAAAACTCTGATAACTGTGGCGGAAGCAGGGGTTTATAAAACACCAACGGAGTCTTCTCTTTTGGCGGGAAAAAAACTGAAATAACAGAATCGCAACTATCAACTACGTACCCGCGGAGCGGAATCTCATAAAGGAAGCATGGATTGTGATTGTTGTCTTAATGCGCATTACTGCCGCTTCCTTCAAATTCTATTTTTTTTTTCTGACGTGTAAATTTAAATTAATAGATAGATAATGCAAATTCTAATTAACACGTGCTGTGGACTCTGACTACTGATATGAATATGTAACTGTGATAACAGAATTAACGACCCCCGCGGGTTTTTTGTACCCGCCCGCAAAGGGGAGGGGAGTATAGAGCAGTTAAGTGCGTGCTAGTGGGAGAATGAAGATAACCCGCAATCAATGATTCACCCTTTGGTAGCATCTAACATCTACAATTGGTCTAAAATCAGTTTTCAGTTGTTAAAATTATCTTAACTACCCTTGTCGTACACTTTTTTGGGGTTAATGAAACCATTGTAATTCTGAATAGCTTAAGCCTTAAGGATTGAATTACTATAACACTATCTGTGCTCATTGTGAGCGTAACTTACGGGTCAGGTACTCTTAGGCTTGGGAAGGAAAACGTGATGAGACTTTGTTGTGGAGAGATGCTCATTCCTTCGGTTCGGTTGCTGGCACTGCAGTTCGAATCTTTGGAGTCTTCGTCTTTGTTATTGGGCTTGGAGTCTTCATGGTTGGGCCTCATAGTTGGGTTGGGCTTGTTGACATCTGTTATTGTTCATGAATGTGGGCTAAGCTCAAATCACAAGTGGGTGTAATTATGATAAATTGTTGACAGTCAGCCCAAATTCAGGTGAGCTATACAATATTTGGGCCAACTTCTATTCCCGTTTCATCCAAGTTAAGGTATGTTCCCCTTAAATATACAATCTTTGACCAACAAAATGTAAATATTCAATCCAAATTTTTGCTTTTGTAAATATTGTGTCTAATGATTCTATATTTTTCCGTTGCATTTTTTCCACTTTTTTTTTTATTATTGCATTTCTATTTCATAATTTTAAATTGATTTTATCACATTATTGTCTAATGGAACCTCTTGTTATACAGGGTAAAAAATGCAGTCCACACATACGGAAAAATAATATTCTCATGTCAAATATTGACATGACTTTGTCCTACTGATCTATACACATATTTTTACTATTAATTAAGTTTGGACAAACAATTAAAAGATAAAAATTCAATGATAAAAATGTTCATGCGACAAGTTTATGTTTATTTTTCACCATCAGACAATTTAATCTCATAGGTTAATTTTTGCAATCACTTTTTAAGTTGTACAATTTCTAATCTTACTAAATTAAATAGAATTCACATTCCGAGTAATTAGTTATTATTTTTAGTTTTCATATGAATATGTTTAGAATAAATTTTTTTGGTGATATGAAATCAAATACTTAAGAACTTATTTAATTTGTAAAAGAAATTGTTTGATTTGAAATTTATAATTTAGAAATTGATTTAATCTTTTTATTTTAATTGTGAATAAATAGAAAGCTATTAAAAATTGATTGAACTTTATATGATTTTAGTTTTTTTTTAAATTAACTTTAAAATTGAATTAATTAGATTCAAAGTAAATAATTTCTCAAATTTTGACATTTCCAAACAAGCCCCTTCCGTCTTCGTAGAAATTCTTTGCTTTGCTTCAAATGACAATATTTTTTAAATAATTAAAAACCTGATAACATTTTTTTTAGTTTAATTTTTATGTCCTTTACAAGTTTAATCAAACAAATTTTATCACATCTACCATCACGTTTAATTCTCGCACTCATTTTTTTTTTCAAAAGTCATGCACGCAAAAAAGTTAATCATATTATAATTACATTGTGACTACATAAAAAATAAATATTTTACTTGGAATTTTTTATGGCATTCAAAAAAACTTTATGAATTCACAGCTCGTGTTAATATGAATAATTTAGATTTTAACACGTAATTTAAATAAAGTTTTCATGATACCGAATAAATTGTGTCCTAACGTACTTTATTTGTCAAATTTTGCATGCGTTTTAACTTTTAAACCCTCAAAATATTTTTGGGTTCCATATAATTTCAATTTTCAAATTTTATTTTCATAATCGCATATGACAATATTATTTTCATAATCTCCTATTGTTTTTTATTTTTTGCTCGTAAAAAAGAACATTATTGTTTTTGTTTTACTCAATTAGTGGGAAAATATATTGGTTATTTCTTAGTTACCCCATAAAATAAATATCCATAGTAATTAATTTATCTATTTTTTATAATTTTTATATCTAAATCTATTAATTTTTGTTATTATTTCATGATCTAATATGCTATATTAATTAATAGATTATTTAATCTAATACGATAAATTAATACTTTTTAATATAATATTTGTAAAGAGGTGTATCATAAGTTTAAATGGTTTGTAAAAATCTCTAAATCTCTTATAAGTTGAATCTTTCAATTATTTGACTAATAAAAAATTTATTATTATCATATAAAATATAACATAATAATAAAAATTTATGAATCTACTTATAAAAATTATTAAAAATATATAAATTAAATATTTTATGTCATAAAATAACTAACAAACCACCAAATATTTTAATTACCCCAGTCAAATGGTTAGCGAAAGGCCCCCAGAGTGGACCCTGTATATAATATACTCATGTCTCTTGCTTAGAAGAAGAACACTAGCGTTTTGGTCATCTGTGCTGTTGGGACGCATCAAATTCAATCATCGACGAGAAGGTTCCGCTCTCTCGATCGATCTGCTCCCAATTCTCTGAGAAAATGAACGACGCAGATGTCTCCAAGCAAATCCAGCAGATGGTCAGGTTCATCCGCCAGGAAGCTGAGGAAAAAGCCAACGAGATCTCCGTCTCCGCTGAAGAAGTATCATCCCGTTTCACTGCATTTCACTATTTCTATCGATCTTTAGATTCTCTCATTCAATCGATCTGTTTTTTTTTATGTTTGAGTTGGAACCGGATCGCAATCTGTACTGCTTTTTTTCCTTGCAGGAATTTAACATCGAGAAGCTGCAGTTGGTCGAAGCTGAGAAGAAGAAGATCAGGCAAGAGTACGAGCGTAAACAGAAGCAAGTTGAAGTTCGCAAGAAGATGTATGTAACCTACTATATACCTTCTACACTTTTTTTTTCCTTTTTTGTTATCTGTTAATTCGAATCGGAATTTCTGTGGATTTTTATTTGGTCAGACTGTGGATTATTTGCTCGTTGACATTTTATCTATCGAAATGGTTGAAACATGAAATTGATTTCTTGAGATGTGTTTATACTCGGAATCTCAATTTTAGATGTTCCGATATTACGGATGATCGTACTATACTTGATCCTTGAGTGTGATAATGACACAAAGCTTAATGATTCTGATTACTGCAAAAGCTTGATTTATAGTCAAATTCTAGTGGATCCCCGCCGCTCTGTTCAGTGAAATCAATAATTAGCATTTTGAACTTGCGCAAAAAACAGCTAGAGGTTTATTTTGTTCTTCTTTTCCCCTTCAGGTTTTGGTTGAGTTTGGTTTTGATGTCCAATTATTTTCTAACCGTTGGCATCTGTATTCTGTGGCTAATAACTTGAACGTAAAGTTTGTTGAGAAGATATGGTGAATGAGAAATTCCTTTTTCTGATCAAATGAGTGAGGTTTTGAGTTTATTTTTTGAGAGTAAATTTATTTGATGCTGTGAGATACTCTAACTTGCAAAAGCTGTGCTTGATGAGATGGTTTAACTTTTGTGGCACAATTGTTTGTTGCAGTGAGTACTCAATGCAGCTGAATGCTTCTCGGATAAAAGTTCTTCAAGCTCAAGATGATGTGGTTAATTCCATGAAAGAAGCTGCATCCAAAGAACTTTTGAGTGTGAGCCATCATCATCATCACCTTTTGAATCTGAGCCATCATCATCATGACTACAGCAACCTATTGAAAGAACTCATTGTTCAGGTCCGTCGAAACTCCAATATTGCAGGCCTAAGTATGATATGACCTTGCAGTTTTGCTAAGTTTATTAGATTATTTTAAGAAAAATCATTTCCTAGCCAAGGGTTGCTCAGTAGAAAGCAGTCTTGCCTTGCTTTCATTTAATTATTGAATTGTGTCCTAATTTTGTATTAGGATTGATGGTGCTATTGTAGCTTAACTAATTCTGATGTTATTTCGTGGGTGAGTTTATGTGTGTTGTATGTGAACTTTGAACATAATATAAGCATTGTATATGACAGAGTTTGCTAAGACTGAAAGAACCGTCTGTTCTATTGAGATGCCGGAAAGACGATCTACACTTGGTAGAGCATGTGCTAGATTCAGCTGCACAGGAGTATGCTGAGAAAGCAAATGTTCATCCGCCAGAGATCATTGTTGACAAAAAAGTCCATCTTCCACCTGCACCCAGCCATCACAATGTCCATGAACCATACTGGTAATGTTCATTTTATAATTAAATCCTAAGTAACTGTCTGGCTCAGTCAATCAATGGCTGCATATTGCTTTGACATTGAGATATCAGTTTCAGTAAGCATGATTATATTTGTTTTATGTCCAGCTCTGGTGGGGTGGTGTTGGCTTCTCAAGATGGAAAGATTGTGTTTGAAAATACTCTTGATGCACGACTGGATGTGGTGTTCCGTAAAAAGCTTCCAGAGGTAATTTTTGGTGCACAAAAATTGTCTTGTTCTGTGAATTGTTCCCTCTTTATTAGATATTTGCTGATGAATATTTTGTATTGTTGAGATTTGATATAATTTTCAACTAGAAAGGCAGTTATTTTCTCAAGAGATTGTTGGACTTTGATGTTGAAAGAAAACACTTTTGGTTAATTATACACATTGAAGGACAACTAGGCCTAGGACAATCAATTGGAATGACTGAATGAGGATGTGTATGCAGGAGGGGGTGGTAGCCGGGATATACTTTAGGATTAAGCTCTTCAAGCAAAGCTTTGTGAACTAGCTTCTATGCTCAGTCTTAGATAGATAACTTTTTAGCTATAATGGCTCATTTCCTTTCTCAAAATCTTGACTTTAAGAGTGTAAGTTCCTTCATTTTGCTTTTTGGGCTTTGGCTGTAGCATGTGTGCCATTGTGCCACTTGTGGTATCAGTGGGTTATCTTTCACTAAGGATGATTCTATGGTGCCACAAGTGACAGTGATACACTTGCCACTATCAAGTGGGGGATATGATCATATTGCCCAATCTATTGTATGGAACCGTATCATTTTGACTTTTGGGTATGCTTTTGATCTTGCAACGTGGTTGTGGCACTTGTGGAACCCTATAATTATCCTTCGCTAAGGATAGTTAAGAATTATCTTTCACTAATTCTTTGGTGTACACATGCCACAATAAAGTGAACTGCGGTGAATGCGTGATCGTATTACCTAATGTCCCAATCTATCATTTTGGAACCACATGATCTTGACTTCAGGTACACGTGCCACAAGTGCATTTGGGTGTTGCTCAAATTATTGGAGTAGATGGGGATTCAGGCTGTAGGTCATAGGTTTGGTTCAATTGTGGTAGCCAATCATTGATTTCCCTTGACAAAAATATAAAAATAAAAGGCTGAAATGGTTAAGCCTGTCTAATTATTAAATACTAATGAAGTTTCTTGCTCCTTATTGCAGATCCGCAAGCAGCTCTTTGGACAAGTTGCTGCTTGAAGAGTTGGTTTTATCGTTTCGTTTCTCCTGGATTATTTATTTTCTGGACAAGTTTGTATGACCTGAGTATCTATCGTGCCATTGCTTCTGTAAACTTACTGTTATTGTCCTCTAGATAACATCATTCTTTGGTCGGTCCAGTTGTTCCTATATGGTATGTGATGGGGGATGCGGCTTTCAAGTTGTTTTTACTAATGGATGTTTTGCTTCAGCTCATTGCAACTTTAAGCTTCTTTGTTAATCAAGTAGCTAATAAAAATATATTGAACATTGCTGTCAGCATCGTGATGCAAATAAGTCCCTTATAATGGTGTGGTGGGTTGAAGGAAATTCGATTGCTTAGACTAGATTTTTTTTTTACATATATTTATTTTTTGAAGGATTGATCCAAGATATTTTTGTTCTTGAAACTGAAAAGAGTTTAATTATTTTCATCTAATTAAATTATATGTATGATTTCTCAAGGAATGAGAGAGTGATAAAATTTAATTGGGCAATACAAAAAAACAAAAATACACTATAAGTAGATTGTAATTACAACTCCTTAAAAAATAGTGAGTACCAAGTCTTTCCCCTTCTAAAACTAATGCTGGGGTTGTTTGAATTTGTTATTTTAGGCATGGTTATTAAACTAGCGAGTTTAAGTAAAATCGTGGAGTCTCTGTAAACTCGGATCGTAAACTCGTATGAGTTTACCTATTATTAAAAAAATATTAAAAAATATTTTAAAAAATTATTATGTTACAAAAATATATTTAATAAAACTTGAAATTCATAAATACTTTTAATTCCATAACAAAGCACTAATGAAGATGAAATATATGAGTTTTAAGTTTAATTCATAGATAATACATAATACATATGTTTGAATAAGAACATATTCTCCTTCACATAAACTTAATGACAAGTAAAATCTATCAACACAAGAGAGAGACGGTGTATTGAGTAACCAACATAGTACTGAGCATCACAGAAAGCGAGTATGTGACGAAGATGCCTCCAATCCAAAACACTAAAGTACAGATAACGATGCAGAAGTCACACAACCTGGTGGAAAAGATCTCTGAGAAAATGATGAAATACGTACGATGGATTAGGAACGAAGCACGATTGCATGTGCAATTGTAAAAAAAAAAACCTGCTTGTTGTAAACTCGTACGAATTTACCTGATTTTACCCGAGTTTACCCAGAAACGAGTTTACATGCGAGTAGTAAACTCATACTAGTTTATGAGTTAACTCGCGATTTTGATAACTATGATTTTAGGGTAGCAGACGGTAAAGTTGTACTCAAAAGTTCTTGCATTCTCAAACTCAAACCCACCGTACATACTAAAACACCACCCCAAAAACAAAAACAAAAACAAAAACCAACTCAAAGATTGATCCAAGATATTTTTGTTCTTGAAACTGGAAAGAGTTTAATTATTTTCATCTAATTAAATTATATGTATGATTTCTCAAGTAATGAGAGAAATTGATAAAATTTAATTGGGCAATACCAAAAAAAAAAAAAAACCACTATAAGTAGATTGTAATTAAACTCCTTAAAAAATAGTCAGTACCAAGTCTGTCCCCTTCTAAAACTAACGCTGGGTTGTTTGAATTTGTTATTTTAGGGTAGCAGACGCTAAAGTTGTACTCACAAAAGTTCTTGCATTCTCAAACTCAAACCCATCGTACATACTAAAACACCACCCGAAAAACAAAAACCAACTCAAACCCACTGTGATTCTTCTCCGGAGTCTATAATAAGTAGCGACTTGAGTTACAGGTAAGGCATAGCTAGACTCATTTATACCTGTGAAAACATTCACTCTACCATATTAAATAAAATTTTCACTTTTTAAAGAATAAAATCTCAAAACTTTTAACTCAAGTCATTCGGTTGGCAAAATAATAATGGAGAAATTTTGGTGTGAGTACAAGCATCATATTTGGGTATATAAAAGTATTT
Organism: Nissolia schottii; assembly: GCA_003254905.1. Lineage (NCBI taxonomy): Eukaryota > Viridiplantae > Streptophyta > Magnoliopsida > Fabales > Fabaceae > Nissolia > Nissolia schottii. The sequence continues at coordinate 151,950 of QANU01033545.1, forward strand.
TTGGGTTTTATCAAGCAAGACATACTCGTATTATGTGCTAAAATATAATGTGTTAAACTTGTATAAACACAAAAAATTGACAATTTATTAAAAAATAAAAAAATGGCGATATATATCATTAACAAAAGTGACAATTTATTAAAAAAAAAAGTATCAGCATAAATCACCATAAAAAATAATGATTTATCAAAAAAATAAAAAATCATGGCATAAACTACCACAAAATGTGATGATTTTAAAAAAATAGCAGCATAAATTGCCGTAAAACGTAACTATTTAAAAAAATTATATTTTAATAAAATTTATAAAACTCTCATATTTTGATATTAAATTATTTTTTCCCGCATTCAATATTAAGTTCCTTAGTCTTTTACACCCAAAAAAAAATTCTAAAAATACATGTAATCATACAGTACATTAATTTAATTTAGTCAAAAAGTGATGTCTATGACAATGATATATTTTCTAAAAATTCTTTTAGACATTTCATTTTATGGGGTCTTTTAGACATTTTTTAAAATGCTAAATGAAGAAAAACACATATACAAACAATATTTTAAAATTCTAAAACATAAATATTCTTATTTTTGTTAACTATCAAAAGAATTTATTAGGGAGACAAATAAAAAGTGCAGGGAAAATATCTGTTTTGAGGTTGACCGAGGGCTGGGATTTGGTGGGAATCGAAACGCCGTCGTTTGGGTCTAGTGAGTAAGTAAGCTTGGAGGCATCGAAGTCTATGGCACCTCCTCGCTGGTGGTTAAGTCTCTGTCCCTTCACGACCTCGACGAGTCCGCCACCCCCACGCATAACAGCACAGCGACACTTCCCACAAAAATTAACAACACTTAATTATCAATAAATAATAACAGAAAGAGATTTATACACTTGCCCTCCCCCTCTCCCACCAAACCCTCAAAACTAAACCCTCCCTCCCTCCTCTCTCTACCTGATGGAATCCGCAGCTTTGTCGCGCATAGGGCTGGCGGGCCTGGCGGTTATGGGCCAAAACCTAGCCCTGAACATCGCGGATAAGGGCTTCCCAATCTCGGTGTACAACCGCACAGCCTCCAAGGTGGACGAGACCGTAGATCGGGCCCGCCAAGAGGGTTCCCTCCCCCTCTCCGGCCACTACAACCCCCGCGACTTCGTCCTCTCCCTCCAGCGCCCCAGATCCGTCATCATCCTCGTCAAGGCCGGCTCCCCCGTCGACCAGACCATCGCCGCCCTCTCCGACCACATGGACCCCGGCGACTCCATCATCGACGGCGGCAACGAGTGGTATGTCAACACCGAGCGCCGCATCGACCAGGCCTACGAGAGAGGCCTCCTCTACCTCGGCATGGGCGTCTCCGGCGGCGAGGACGGCGCCCGCCACGGCCCCTCCCTCATGCCGGGCGGCTCCCGTGAAGCCTACACCAACGTCCAGGACATCCTCGCGAAGGTCGCGGCGCAGGTGGAGGACGGCCCCTGCGTCACCTACATCGGCGAGGGAGGTTCTGGAAACTTCGTGAAGATGGTCCACAACGGCATCGAGTACGGCGACATGCAGCTGATCTCCGAGGCCTACGACGTCCTCAAGCACGTCGGCGGCCTCTCGAATTCGGAGCTCGCTGATATCTTCGCCGAGTGGAACAGAGGCGAATTGGAGAGCTTCCTCATCGAAATCACCGCAGATATTTTCAAGGTGAAGGATGATCTTGGTGAAGGGTTTTTGGTGGATAAGATTCTGGATAAGACGGGAATGAAAGGCACCGGAAAATGGACGGTTCAGCAGGCTGCTGAGCTTTCTGTTGCGGCGCCAACGATTGCTGCATCGTTGGATTGCAGGTACCTGAGCGGGTTGAAGGAGGAGAGGGAGAGTGCAGCCTCTGTTTTGAAGGAAGCAGGGATGAGTGAGGAGGTTGGGAATGCGAGGGTTGGGGTTGATAAGAAGCGTTTGATTGATGATGTGAAGCAGGCTTTGTATGCTTCCAAGATTTGCAGCTATGCCCAGGGGATGAATCTGTTGAGGGCAAAGAGTAATGAGAAAGGTTGGAACTTGAATTTTGGGGAATTGGCGAGGATTTGGAAAGGTGGTTGTATCATTAGGGCTGTGTTCTTGGACAGGATCAAGAAGGCTTATCAGAGGAACCCCAATTTGGCTAGCTTGATTGTGGACCCTGAGTTCGCGAGGGAGATGGTGCAGAGGCAGGCGGCGTGGAGGAGGGTCGTGGGGCTGGCCATATCGACCGGTATTAGCACTCCTGGGATGTGTGCCAGTCTTGCTTACTTTGATACTTACCGGAGGGCGAGGCTGCCGGCCAACCTTGTTCAGGCTCAGAGGGACTTGTTTGGGGCTCATACCTATGAGAGGACCGATCGCCCAGGGTCCTTCCACACCGAGTGGACGAAACTTGCCCGCCAGAGCGGCTCTGGGGTTGGTGCTCTCAATTGATGATGTATTTTGGTGTGATTGGTTGGTTACTGGTTAGTTGTTTGATTGTTGGTTCATAATTATGCCGTCGAGTTGAAAATTGGAAATTGGAATTGTATGTTTCTCGAGGATCCATGGTGGTTAGGCAGAGGAACTTTTGTTTACTTGATGTAGCTGTTTTTTCTTTTTTGCTCTTTAATAAAAGAAAATGCTTTGTCATTTGAGTTCCACAGGCTTTGACTTGTTTCATGTTTGTTTATTGTGGATGCTCTTGTCACCTAAATGTGTTTCGCATGACAATTATAGTTACATGACATAGATACCTTCTGAGCGATCAATTTGGATATTCAAAGGAACTAGTTGAAGTATAAAATTTATGCATTGTTCATTTCCTTGTTCAAAATAAAATGAGAACTGTGTTGAACATGTATATCCTGCTTAGAAATGATGGAAACATCCTTTTGAAGCTTCGTTATATTTTGGTTTCCTTAACCTGACATGTCCCGAATCTTTCCTCCTTTTTCTCTCTGTGAATTCAACCAGTATACAGTTGTTTTTTCTGCTTACCTTCACATGCTTGTGCACATGTATTGGTGCTTCTTGTTGATGGCTTTATGACCAAGTTTTTGTTTTTATTTTCTAGTAGAATGCTTTTCAGATTGTGATTTTGGCTACTTTTACTTGGAGCAACCTTTTTCAGGACTCACGACTGCTTTTCTGATATTGTTTCTTCTGCTGGAAGGATTATATTGGAGTTTTAAGCTTCTTTTCTGACTCAGTTTATTACATTTGAAGTTTTACAGTTGTATGAGACTATTAAAATTAATTAAAATTGCTTCATGCGATTGAGGACGGTGATGAAGATTATGTGTTAATGGTGGCCATATTCCCTGCTAAAACATCTTCCAAGCGATTAAGCGAGTGCCAATAGATTCAGGAGACTAATAATAAGGTGCAATCTTGAAATATACAAAAAAACCTGTAGTTCATTTATGGTCAAAATACAGATGCTTTCTTCATTGCACACAATGGAAAAACCTGTTATATGCACTGATAATGGAAGACTAAGATTAGTGAAGTAACAAGAGTAAGTGGACAAAGTACTATATGAAATATTGCAAAACCTATGGAAGACCACTCTCAAGAACTGGCTGAGTTCTTGTCCCTGCTGCGGAGGGCATTTTACTGTTGCCAACCCATCTACTTTCAAGAACCAGATCTTCATTGGCTTGCCTTTCCATGGCTTGTATCCTCTTGGCCTTGACAAGTCTCACAGATAAAATTCCCACATAAGCCACTATAATCAAACCAAAAAATCCAACCACAAAGCCAATTAGCCATAGATACCATCGCGGCCGCGGCTTCTTCTCCAACTTATTCTCCAACGGGATAACAACGGAAAAATGACCTTGGTCTCTTGAGTAACACACGCCATGGGAGCTCATCTTGGTAAGCTGAAATGTCCCATTGACATTGAAGGCCACACACCTCGCCCTTGAACTGCCACCACCCATTACTGTGATATTGGGGAATTTTATAGATATAGGGTGCCCCATTGTGTTGAGAGTGAGGTTTCTCACACTTAAATCTGTTACATTTGAGGCATCAAAAACCATGAAGCCAATAACAGAAGAGACGAGTGAGTAACCTGGCAAACTGTAGTAGTGGGAAGACCAGTTGCCCAAATCTTGGTACACAATGGCCAACCTCTTGACATGGGGAATGGACATGGTTCTCGGTGGGATCCGGAAGTAGCTAAAGTCAGCACCTTTGTTCCATAGCCTCCGGCTTCGAAGGCGCACCACCGAAACGTCCATGCCGGATAGGTTCCGGGGATGAAGAGCATCATACAGAGCACCGGTTTGAGGCCGGTGCTTGATCAGCGATCTGAAAGCGAACTCTTGAACCAAGGAATTCAGCGACTCGCTTGCAGTGTTGTCCAAGCTGTGCACAAAGGAGGAGCTGCTGCAGCAGCAACACAAGGTGAAGAAGACCAACAAGAAGATGAAACCCCAGCTCAGGTTGGATCCCATTAACACTGCAGCCACTTAAAACAGCAAAGAACAAATATTTAAGGAAACGAGGGACAAGTGGGGTGATTTGTTTTTTTTGGTGTTGTTGCTTTCATTTCATTAGAAAAGAATTAGATGTAGATGTAGATATACAGCACCAAGTCCAATGATGTTTACTTTCCACAAAGAAGAAAGCATGCTCAGGTTTGGGTCCCAACCATGGAGTCCAAGTGGGAAGAAAGACTCAAAAAAGGAGTCACAATTGACTTTGTGGCGTTCTGATGATTTAAGGCTGTCGTGCTGCTTGGTTAGTGATCCTTTTTTTTTTTTTTAAAAAAAAATTTTTGGTAGACCAAGGGGCTAAAGCCCAAAGGAAAAACAACAAGAACTAGTTCCCATGAGGCCACGCGATCTGAATTAGATCATTCAAAAGTAATGGGCGAGTAGCCGTCGGAGCCACATCAAAATAGGCGATCTCAAAATTATCAAGATTGTGACTCAGATGGACAAAACAATCAGCAACTTGGTTGGATTTCTTAAAAACACGAATACGAGATATAGTGAAACTCAAACTCAAGATCTTTGTCATTCAAAGTAATGCTTTATCCATTAGACTAGCATTGCTTTTTGCAACATTTTATGCAATCATATTTATTAATATAATTTTGTTATTTAATTTTTCTTTTTAAAGAAACCCTAATCTAAAGAGTCTCTAGGACTCTCCCACACTCACACTCTCATCTCATCTGAATAATGTGAGAAATCTTTGCTGGCATTTTCCTTTTTGTTTTCCTGGGCTTGGCCTGTTTACTGAAACAGGCTTTGAAAATGGTCTGAGCTTGACCTCTTTACTAAAACAGGCCGCAGGCCCTGACAGGCCGTCTGGCCTATTCTTACCCCTATAAGTGATTATGACAATTTTGGATAAGCTTAATAGCACTTTGTGAATCGCAATCAATTCGCACTTGTTGAAACCCACCACGCCATGCAATATTTAACACTTGCAAAATGTCCCACAACTTGGCTATGGTAATGGATGTCAAACCCAATTTGATCGAGAAGCTTGTAACAATACTTCTTGATTCATCTCTAATCAGACCCCAGTAACCTGCAATGTCAGAACTAAGCACAGAACCATCACAATTCGCTACCACCCATTTAGGTGAAGGAAAATGCCAACAAACCAAATGTTCCTTTGAGTTAGAAGAGGAATATATATGCACCTTTGTGTGTGTGAGAGAAAGAGTGAGAGAATCTTTGTCACACCAACAATGAGAGTAGCAACTTAGGCATGCGTTGATGCCTCATTCTCTCTCCTCAATGAGAGGCAAAGTTTGCAAATGAAATGATGAATTCCACTCAGCAATTAAAATTACGAGCCCCTTACAAACATGGATAAAGCCCATCCATCAAGGATGAGGCATCTTACGCTAAGCTAGAGATCTAGGCCCAAAATGGAACTCCTGGCCCAGTAAACAAATAAAGAAAATACGAAGATTGGATTTCCGACATTTTGAGACTCCGTAGACCCAAACAAATTACGGACCCGACCCAAAATTAGTAAGCTCATATTGGGGAAATATACATTTACATATATTATTTAATTTAAATATTTTATGCATGAATTGAAGAAAGAGATTAATTTGTTTCCTAACATGTTACTAAAGCAATAAAAATTATTAACTTTTACCTTTACTATTTAAACTTTTACTATTTAAAAAATCTCTCATATAACGTAATATATTTGCATATTGCTGTAAAAATATAACCCTTTAACAAAAATATTGACAAATTCTTTTGTCCTCACATAAGAAACTAACAATTGATCGTACATGACAAGAAACTTAATTGAAATGATATATTTTATTTTCTTTTTGATATAATTCTTATCCTAAATTTTTCTTTTTCTAACAATGATCAATGGCATACATGTTGTATTGTTATGTGGCGGAGCTAGGGCTGTCAAAATGAGCCTGACTCACGAGTTCAGCTCGTTTACCCGGTTAAATTGATGGATCAAATGTATAAAATCTGGTCGAATAGCAAAAGTCCATTTAGGCCTTGCCCGTTTAACCCGCGGGCCAAATTTGCTCATTTAGTGTTAACATAGACATAACTCACGAACTAACCCATTTATCCACATAACTGGACGAACTAAACATATAAAAACTAGCCCGCAAATAGTAAAAGCTCGTTTAGGCCCGCGGGTTAGGCCGGCTGGGCCTAAATGAGTTGCGCTGGCCCTTTGACAGCAATAGGTGGAGCACAAATTGATTTCTCTCTGAATAACCAACGAATGATTAAAAAATATTTCCCTACACGAAAGGCCATACCATGTGGGCAGGTGTACAAATTAGGGTTGTCAAACGGGTCGGGACAAAATTATTCCTCATTTTAGGGTCCAGTTCGTTTATGGTCAATCTGCTGGCCTAAACGGGCCAGCCCGCCAGCCTTTTTTTATTAAAAAAAATTAAAATTTTGTTCTATTCTTTATGATTTTAAATATAAAGTTGTGAATAAGTATGAGCGGTCATTTTTAGCTATTTGTTATCGTCTATCTATTAATTAATCAGAAAGAAATAGTTTAAATGGTAGATTGCGAGATTATATTATCTTTTTTGTTCCTTCAACTATCTTGCTTGAAAGCTATCAAATGCTATTTGAAATCGATTCATGAATTAATACAACTTTCATTAATTAAATGAAGATATATAACATTGATGTGAGTACTGTTATGTTATTGATCAAAAACACAATTGGAACTCTTTCTCGTAGATTAATCAATAATAAACAAGGTTTGAAACTACATATCAACTTGTAGGACGTAGGCACTCATTGAAGGAATGGAATGCAAAATTTAATAATATCTATGTCATAGTATTTTAGCTATATAGCAATATAAATATAATTAAGTAGTTAAGCATAAAAAATAGTTAAACATGCTCAATTATAAGTCCAAATAGTTAAACTCTAAATTCTTAAACTCCAAATAAAATTTAAGGTCTAAAATGAAACTTTTAAAATTTTGATCATTGTTCAATCAAAAGATCTTCGTTGTTCTATCATCCAAAGCCTTCATTGAAGATCTTTCACTCTTGTTCAACCACTCATCACCTATATACATGTGTAAATATCAAAGTTAGTAGATAAAAAAAAAGAAATAGAAAAGTATGACTTAGTAGTTACTAGTTAGTATCAAATGAGTATCATCATAAAACATTTCCATCATCTTTTTCCTTATCTTTCTCATACTCTACCTCTGTGGGGATTTCATCATCATCATCATCTACAATTAATAGAAACAATCAAGCTCAATATTCTAATACCAAGAAAACACATACATTTCATTCAATATAAGTAAGAAACATAATATCCTAATACAAGAGTGTAAATAGGTGTAAATAATATGAAATAAACATTACCATCCAAACTAAACTCGTGTATTTAGCTACGAGTACAAATAAGAGCTTGCAGTTTTTTTTAGAGAAGGGAATTGCCATACTTGTTCAAAACATGAGCGCCAATGCTAAAGGACGATTTAGATGCCACTGTAGTGATTGGGATGCTAAGGTCATCACAAGCCATACTAGCTAAATCAGGTCATCGATGACTTTGAGACCTCCAATATTCCAATACATCAACTTGGGCATTCATATCAAGATTTGACTCATCCAAATAAATATCCAAAGAAGACTTTCTATTGGCATCATTAAGTTGAAAATTAAAGCTTTTCAACTCCTACATCAATTAAAATATAATGATTAGAAAAATTCAAAACAACAAAAAATGACACTAAAAAAATGATAAAAAGATTAAATCTTACATTAAGGACATCAAGTGCATGTAGATCATTCTCTCTAGAGGATCCAGCTTAAGGAGGAGATACATGCCTAATGTGAGAAGTTGAACTTGTAGAAGCATTATTTTGTGTCCCACTTCTTGAATATTCATAAAAAAGGGAGTACAACTTCCTCTTGATATTCTCCAACTTCTCTTCACTAGTAGATCCATCAATTTTTTCAAAACAATATTTCAAAATACAAAATTTCGTACAAGGATCAAGAATAGCCCCAAAAGCAAGAATCAATATTCACTCCAATACTTATCAAACTTTTCTTGCATAGGTACAACCATGTTCTTTATCTCTTCACAATGACTTTGTGCAGCTTCCCTCAACAAACACTCAATGCTCCAAATTTGTATAAAATACAAGTTTGATGTAGGATAGGATTGTCCAAATATCAAATTAGTAATCTTATAAAAAGGAGATAGAAATTTGTAAATTTCATATCCTATTGCCCACTCTTCAATGGTTGGACAACATCTATAATTTCTATGTTTCAAAATGAGTCTAAAAAAAGTCCCCTTGAGCTTTAAAGTAAATTCCAACATCAAATATGTGGAATTCCATCTTATAGGTGCATCCAAGTTCAAGCCAACATAAGGACTATTAAGTGTTTTGACAATTTCCTTAAAATTGATACTCTTTTCCTCTGACGCTCTCACATATTTGATGCTCTCCCTAATATTATGCAAAACATTAGCAGCCACTTTCAAGCCTTCTTGAACTATCAAGTTCAATACATGGGCAACACATCTCACATGCAAGAACTCACCATTGCATAACAAGTCATGACTTACATTAAGATTTGCCTTGAGTTATTCTTGCAAACTGTTATTGGATGTCGCATTATCTAAGGTAATTGATAAATGTCATATTTTGGTATTTTTATAGGTTAGAATGACACTTATATGGATTTTTTAATATGAATTTACTATCCAAAATTCCCCATCTTTGTATAATTTTAGTATAGTTCAAGAGAATGGATGTGTATGTGTAAAATAATGCATTTCTTATCAATTTCCCATACAGATAATAGGCATGGATCAAAGAAACTGCAAGGCAAGAAGAATAGAAGGACAAATGAGGCTTCTGGCCGCTCAACACCCTCTAATGGCCGCTTAGCGACCTCTGATTCGAAGTAAGCTTGCTTAAGGACGAAGTAACTTTAACGTGAAAAAATCCCAAACCAAGCAAGCCGCTCAGCAACCCCTGTAAACTGCTCAGCGGTCTGAACCTGAAATTTCCTACA
>QANU01033545.1:163571-174860 GCA_003254905.1 Nissolia schottii
GAGTAAAATTTAAATTTAACTATTTTAAGTTTATTTTATTTTTTAAACTAATTGTATAAAAAGGATGAATTTATATTTTTACCCCTGATTGAGGCAGTAAAGGAGTACTAAGAAGAATTCGTCGAACGACGAACGGCGACAAGAACGGCAACGCGAATTGCGAAGCAAACAGCGAACGGTGACGTGAACGGCGAACGACAAACGGCAACGCGAACGGTGACGCAAACGGAGAACGGCGATGCGAAGGTCGAACGGCGACTTCCATAGCAAACAGTGACGCGAACGACAACCCGAACGACGATGCAAACAGTACAACATGTTTTGGTGAGGACATGAGCTACTGTGTCTCTGTGTGTAACATGTTTGGATGGAAGAAGATGATACCTGAGGTGATGATACTGTGTGTTGTTGTGAATAACAATTTGTAAATAAAAATTAACTTAATTTTTAAAAAAGCAAAAAATGTGTGGCTTTTGGGCCTACCACTTATATTGAAAAAAAAATTGTGGCTTTTGGTTTTGGCCTTTTAAGCTTTTGGTATTTTTTTTAAATAAAAAAAAAGTTTCACGGACACACAGGCTGGTTCATGAGCCCAACGGGCTGACCCGTTTAGCCCGCAGGCTAAAATGGATCAGTTTATTTTTTTTATAAATTTTTGTAGACTTATTTTTACATGTAAAGTTCATCTTTTTAATATGGGTTAAATGGTTGGCCTGCTAGCCTGACTAATTTTGACAACCCTAGTACAAATGATTGTAGTTATGTGATGACACATTGTTACTCTGAATCTATTATTAGAGAGAGAAAGATGGCAAAATGTTAAAGTACAAGGTCATTTCCAGGACAACACTATTTATCCAAATATATTATAAATAAAACAGAAGGAAAAAAAAGAGCTCATAAAAGCCCTTATAATTTCTGTGCATCATCAATTTAAAATATTTTTTACGAATATTTAATTATGTCTCAATCAAATTAAAAAGGTATTCGTCTCTCACTATTACATCTAAAATTATATAAAAGCATAAAAAAATACATCACAATATAAAATTATTTGCACTTATATATAATGCATTTAATATCATGTATGCATATTTTTTATTTACTTTATAAAAAGTGAAAATATATTTCTTCTAGTCATAAGAGATTCACAAACAAATATTTTAAATATATTATTTATTTGATAAATAGAGCAAATAAGTTCATGTTATTTTATATTATATACTTCAATTTCATTTGCAATAAGCATTGGTTCTTTTGGTGGATATCGTCTTAGTAAAACCAAAAAGTCTTAGATCAAATTTGAGATGCGACTACGTTAAAATTTGAAAAAGAAGGTTTTCTTGGCTCTATTTGTTTTATTTAACGTATTAAATAGAATTGATTCTATAAGAAAGATAAAAGATAAAGGCTATCATGATATTTTATTAGTTTTGTATTATTTAATGGCACTCCTATTTTCACTAAGTTTTTTTTCCCTCTACAATTACTAAATTTATCACTGCACTTATTCATTAAAAGTTTGTAAAAATTATAAGAGAGTCATCATTTTTTTCAACTTTGCAAAGACAGGTCCTTGCCTCCTCCATCCACTCTGAGTCTGAGACTTCTCTTCAGTTGCCATCAGTTGAGCAGACGGCAACGGTGGTGTGTGATCAGTGGCGGCAAAGCACGAGCACCGTCTCTTTTTCCATCCACTGTAAACGGCGACGTACGCGACAATCAGTTTGGACTGCTGGCTTTTCTAATACCAACAAAGACGTTATTCATCATCCATTAACACAACCTCCAAAAGAAAGATAATAACAATAATAAGAATCATCATCGAAAGTACATGAAGAAATTAAACGCTATTGCCCAAAGAAAAAACCTGTAAGCTGTAAGTGGAGCGGGAAAGAATGAAGAAGAGATGTACAGTGGCGAGTGAGTGAGTGCGTTGTTCAGAAAGTGAAAGATTAGATTGGATCGATGGATGGATGGATGGGTCAGAGAGAAGGACGATGAGTAAGAAGAAAAAGCATACGGCGAAAGAGGAGCACCCATTTCTCCTCCTCATTTCGCAGCCACCCTCTTTTTCTTTTTTCTCTTTTTTATTGCTTCTGATTTTAGTAAAAATAGGGTTTTACCTGTTTTTTTTTTAAGTAAAAATTTTAATTATTTTTTATTTTTTTAGAACTACAGATCAATAATACAAAAAATAATAGTGCTTTTTGAATTAAAAAAGTATGCCTCTCATTCTAATAACCCAAACAAACGCATCCACAATTTCATGTGACATGCAAGATGATTGATTTTTAAGTGAAAAAAATCAAAATTAATTCGGGCAGTCAACAAAATTTTTATAAAAAAAAACTACTTCCTGAATTATTAGTTATTCTGATCTAAAAGTTCAACATGTTAATGATAATCTGGTAACGATAATAATAAATGACGTAATATCTTGCATTGCTCCTTATAAATTTTTGAACTCAGACTAAGTTAGTCTTAGAAAGAAAACAATCAAATTAATATTTGTCAAATTTAAAGTAGGATATTGTTACGAGCAAATCAAATTGTTTTAAAATGTTACTCGTAACTCAGACTTTATAATATTAGATTTAAGAGTTGACATGATGGTGGAGCACTGGTAATGTGTTCAACTCCTTGTTTGGCGGAGGTGGTACCTGTAAAAATTATTCCGACATCTAAATCAGAGTATGAGAAAATATGAGATAATTAATGGTTAGAGAACATATCTAAACATGAATGAGATTCATGCATATATACTATGAACGATGACTTGGGTTCTATCCGTTAGAGAGTTTTGTAACTAAAATGGAGATAATAATGCTCATGATGTTTGATAAAGGTTACATAGGTTACATATTCTTCAACGGTTACATGTATAAATGCAGGACTTGCAAAACCTCAAAGCTTTTAGGCTTCCTAACAACTCAGGCGAGTTCTATATATGTTTGAGAGGAGAGTTTGAGACTATCTCAAGCGTACGAGGTACATGTCATACTTCTAAGTTTAGACCGTAATAAATATGATAGTTTTTTTAATTAAAATATCTAACATTAATCATATTTAAAGTTAGAATTTTTTGGTATTTTCTTTCATGTTGAGAAAAATTTTGTATGTACAAAGTAAAAGTATTGGGGACTAAACGTTTCATCTCGGAATACTCTCTTGCCCTACACTCAGTTTTTCATCCCTAAGTTAATTATAGAAGCACCCATATGAAGTATTACTCTAATAAATAAATCATACAAATATTTAGGGGTGTGAAGTAGGTCGCAGGTTGCATCCACCTGACTCGTCACTTGTGTTGAGTCAAATATTGGGTCTAAATTGTAAAACCCATTGATCTGCTAACCCGCTACTTTATTTTATTATTTTTATTATTTTATATATATTAAAAAATATATATATACACATATTTCCTTTTTATTAGATTTATTTTTTTGACCTAAAACCATTTTATGCATTAATAAATAATATCTATTTTTTAATTTAAAATATATTTTTATAATAAAAAAAAGTTAAATAAAAAAATGATTTTAAAAAAATGACAGATCACCCGTCGATTCGCCTAATTCGACTTGACTGAGGCGAATCGCAGGTTGGCAGGTGCCAACTCCAAAATACTTAAAAATGACCAACTCAGCCCTTGTTCACCCTTACAAATATTGATATTTTATAATACACTTCATTTGTTGTATTTGAGATCATACTCTCAACCCCAAACTCTAAAGGCATACTCTATTTGTTCATCAAGAAGTGGTATATGAATAGCACGACACACTACACACTACTTGTGCAAACTTACATATATTTTAGGAAAATTCTTATTCAGTCGCAACCGTATTATCCTTAAATTTATACACACTTATCAAAAGTTGGCAGGGCTCGTAAACACGTGATGTAATTGTATTTTGAACAAATCTCATGGAACTCATTTTTTTTTTAATTTTATAATTGAGCTTAAATCTAAATTAATTGTTACAATTGTGTTCTTACAAGATTTTTATTTTATCTTATTAAATCAATGACAATCCACGTTTATCTGAATTCAATTTAATTTATGGATAAAATTACAGTAATATTATTTATATTGATTTTTTTAAAAGGAATTTATAGATTGTTCGTCATAATTATTCATATTTTCTTTTCTTTGTTCATGTTTTATTATCCTTTCTATCCAAAAAAAAAAAAACACGTCATGCACATTCTTCAGAAGCGTAATACCTTTTTAAGCTGTATATGAATTGATAGATACACTCCTTTTTTTTTTTTAAAATTAATTTAACCTGTTTTATACAGGTTCAAGGTGTGACTTTACTCTCGAATGCAGGAACTGATTGGAAAGACTACTGTTATGGCAGCGGGAATATGAATAACTTCCTTTTCATTAAAATAGAGAGGAAAAAAAGGGAATGGTAGATGTATATAATAAATTTTTATTCACGCAACTTTTGCATACAAAAAACGAACGGTTAAAAAGCTTCATCCATTATTTGAGCCTGACTCAGAATTGTTCAACCATACATTAAAACTAGAGAATCAACTTAATTGTTTGGTAATCAAGAAGTGAAAAATGTTAGGGGTATTAATTTTACATTAAGTATTATTTTAATTAACATTTTATTTATCATTAAATAAAATTTTAATAAAGTTTACATTATGTTGAAATATCGTCGAGTGATAAATGAGGTGAGTCACCACCACCATATGCTATGTAAAATAAGTCCACCAAACACCACTCATCAACGAGTACTTCTGCACTGGTCTTTCTCTTCTATTTTAATCTTATAAAAAGCCCTTCATTTCCTCCAGGCCTCAATGTGCCTGCTCCGCGATGAGATTGGTTTGGGGCACAGTGGTCCTGTCTTAAATATTTTTTCTTAAAAAAGAATCCGTTTTGTCTAACTTTCCTTCTAATAGTGATTATCAGTCCATATTGATAATCATCACACACAGCATATGGCTTGTTGAATATCTCACACAGATGTGTGCACACTCGTAGTCCAAAATGCGGCCGGTTGGGTAAGAGAGAGCTTTCTTCAGTCCACTCATGGGCGACAATAAGATTTAATTAGCTGCCGACTCATTCATCCAAATGCCGAGTCATTCATATAAATTACTCAGCAAATGAGTGAATGATGCGGGAGACAGATTGAATTTTATGCTTCCTGTACTTGGACTGAAGGGAGCTCCCTTCTTCCATTCTACTTAGATTTGATTATTCCCTCTAGTATTTACATTTTATTTTGTATTTTAATTAACTTTTGTAAGCTCTATGTTGTTAACACTAGGAGAAATTGGTCATTTAGGTGCATAAGGAGAGTTAATAGAGTTGTTACTAGTTTTAGGAGGAAACTCACTAACTTAATACATTAATATGAAATGTCATTTTTAGTTCAAGAACAATGATCGTAGTTAGCCCTTAATGAAAACCAAATACAAGTTAACTGAACTGTATCAGCTCCTTTGATTTCAGATCAGATGTAGGTGTGCTTGAGAGAATTTTACTTCTTTGGGTGAAGTTTTCCCAATTAGGGTCAGGTTAATGTTTGGAGCTTGTTGAAGCGGTTTTGCTCAGAAAAATAATGCATCTTTCTTCACAATGAGAGTTTCTGAAGGGGACAAGAACATACTGTGTTTTATTTTTTAATATATAGTAGTATACTATATAGTATATGCTAGATTTATTTATTTATTAATTTTACTGATCGATGTTGCAAGTTTCTAAGTATGAATTTACAGGTAGCGCATGAGAGAGCAGAGCTTGAGCCCACACTCTTACTCCACTTCTCATCTCATTGGGTCTCGCTTTCTCCTTTCAGCAACAAGTTCCTAGACGTATATGCCTCCCAAACCCTCCCACTGCAATTACCAACATGCCCTCCATTTATTCTCTTCCAAGGCTCTTCTTATAGGGTAATTCGGCGGCAATGAAAGTCTTACCTCTGTACACTCACATTCAGTTTTGAATTGCAGCAAGGAAATTCAATATGTGCCATTATAGCTAACTAGAATAGTTGTTAGTTTTTATTATTGTTATTTAACTAACCACTTGGATAACTATTCTGTTATTTGTTATCCAGCTGCGGTTATAGTTAGTTAGGACTTTCTCTTCTTAGCTCTACTAATGTTAGTTGTATGTAAGTCCGAATTCTAGTTTAGATCTAACTAACTTGATTGTTCCTTGCTCAATCTGAATGCAAAGAATTATTCAGCACCTCTGTATTCTCTCTTCCTTCTCCTAATCTTCATCTTCCTCTTCACTGGTTGTTCATTCTTCCGCTTACACCGTGAAGAATTCAACATGGTATCAGAGCTCTTCGTAAGAGGAGCTCCACTGCGCATTCACTCTAATTCTTCTTCATCCATTCTTCTTGCTCAGAATCCGAATTCATTCAGATTGATCAAGTTAGTTAATTATAATGGCACATGTTGAATTTCCTTGTTGCCATTCAAAACTGCATGTGAGTTTATAGAGGTAAGAGAAAGTACGCCAAAAACGATACTTGCTAAGTCACTTCAATGCTTGAGTTAATATATGATTAAGATATGACAATAAAGTGATAGATGTCAAATACCTTTTGAGTCATTTTAACCTTCCTTTTGTAGTAAGAGTTGTAAATCGGTCGTTGAGGTTGAGTTGTAATGTTTGACTTAATCATGATGGGTCTTTTATGGCTCATAATACTATGCCTCCTATTTTACACGTCAGTGTCCTTATGTAATAGGCCGAGTTATCTTTTAGATCGAGATTGATATGTTGGGTCGTTTAAATTGGATCCTTTTATGTGTTGAGTTGACCTTAAATTTAGAGTTAATAACTCAGGTCTTAGATTCTCAGATTTGGCCCGTAACATATTAAGCCTTGCTACGAGATATATAATCATAAACAATATAATTTAGTATATAATTTAGTTGTAATTGGATTTTAAGGCAAACAATATACATGCCGTTGTTATGTATAATTACCAATGAGTATTCATCAAACATGTCTGTTGTCTGCTGAGATCATTGGCAACACCTATCTAATCCTGTGATTGTTGTACTCGTGGTCTATCTATGCTTTTTGCTAAATTGTTAAATATCCTCATTTACTGGTTATATTTAATGAATTCTAAGTCGATCGAAGATATATCTATACGACAATATCATCTAGCTCTGATTCATGCTGGCAGTTATCATTAATTAATTAACATAAACTAAGAACAGAAGCATTGGCTTAATTAAATCTCTAGCTCTGATTCATGCTCGTATAATTGGTTGTATAACAACTTAAGTGATTAATAAAGTTAGTTGCACGGGTTACAGTAGTTAGCTATCTATGAGCTCTCAAGTTAGTAAGTTTGTCAGTAGAAGTTATCCCCTGCGATCTAGTGTACACATACTAAAGTGATCACCACTCATCCTTGCATGTGTATTTCATTTATGAATGAATCAAATCACTTTGAAATCATCTCGAAGTTTCACTTCTAATACTATACAAGTATTGACAGGGTAAAATCTTTATATTAAAATTCAATTAAATCATTTCATGTGCATATTTTTTACGTAGTGAGGAGGACGAGAATCAATTATTTTTACTTGTAAGACAATTTAATTGAATGACAGTATAAAAATATTTTACACTATCAATACATATCTTCAATTAAACGCATACTATATATTGTTATATCTAAACTCACTAAGAAAAAAGAGTTGACTTGAAACCGTGAAGATAACGTCCCTTGTACCGAATCTAAGAGCTCTTTTAACATGTTATCATTGTATGATAATTGCCCCATCTTTAACCAACACACGAGCCAAAGTTGTTTGTCATTAAATGCAAAATAGTAGTATCCATTTGTAATTAAAAAAATGCAATTAACAAATAAAATATCTTAAAATTCCACGTGCTAATCAATTAACGGATCTTTGGTAAAACTGATTAACATATACTATTAACATCGTGCTTGAGATTTGACAATCTATTGCAACATTGTGCTTATAGGCAAATCTGTTTGATTTACTCTAAAGTTTATGTTCCTTTATTCTTTGGGGCCTAGATGTTTCCAACCCGTTTGGAAGTGTTAGGAGTTAGTAAAGTGGATTATTTGCCACAATCATTAAAGCCTTGTCTAGTACTATGTGAAAATAATTAAGATATGGATATAATTAAATCTTCATGGGCTGCTTTCGAATCAATCTGCTCCTATATACTAAGCGAACCGTAGCTAGCCAATGCAAGAGCTCTAGCTAGCTAATAGCTTTTTGGCACCTTAATAGGAGCAACAAAGAGAAAATTGAATGGACATAATGTAATGCTACAAGGGGCTTACCTGAATGATGTGACAATAATAACATTATCGTTGTTCTCTTTTCTTTGGTGGTGGGGAACAGATGGAAGTGAAATACATCATCCATGAGTGTTAACTTTTGATTTAGTTTTAATTAATGGCATTAGCTAGGTATCTCAATCAAGATGCTCCCATTGAGGCGTTGTCCATTTGCAACCAATAATACAAATTGTATTGAAGTTGAAGTAAAATAGCACTCAATTCAATATGGATTTTCAAATATTGTTAGGATAGCGAAGTCTTCCCCCCGGCCCCAATCCCTTTTAATGAGAAGTCAAAACCAATTTATGCTAGACAAATCAATGATCTAAGAGTTTTTTTTTTGGCAATTCAAGCCTTGTGCCTTTTGAAAATCCAATTTGATGATGATAGGTGGACTCTTTCTTCTTTAACCTACAAAGACACTCAACAACAATCAAATAATTGTATACTAAACACCTAATTAACCAACTAACCATGTTTTGCTGCATCCATTTGTATTAATCCACTATAGTAATCGTATATGTGTATAGTTGATTAATTGCATGTCGAGATATCATAAAGCACACTAACAACTGAACTTTGAACATCTCGTATTTCACAGACTAAATCATCCTTGAGGTTTAATTCAAGGTACAAGATGATAACTCAATAAGCAGGCAGAAAAGGGCAGCTTTCCTTGACAAAAGAATCAAAAAGAGGAGTTCCTGTCAGTTTGGCTACATTTGAATCCCTTCTTTTTAAACTTCTCTTGATTATTCATTTTCTTACCACCACCCCCCCCTTTTTATATTCTCAGGTCCTCTACTTCACACTCTCTGCACTACTGTCATCAATCTGGACGAACGAACAAACACTACCAATTATTGAAGGAAATCCCAAAAAGAAGTTTCACAAATTTTCTCTACTATCTCCCCCAATATAGGAGGTCAAAAGTCACCATGATGACCACTCTCTAAGGCAATGTAACGGTGACTAGAATTGCAATAGATAAACCAGTTAGTGGAGCTCTTATACCGGTTCGTAGAGGCCCAAGATATGACCATCAATACACCGCATAGCTGCAACCTGATTACAAGCAAAATGACATGAGAGACCAAGTCCCCCTCAATAAATCAAGGAGTAACCATCAAAATTGTTCCCAGTGTTTGCTTGGCATCATCAATCAGTATGGAAATCATCAGATTAGTCCTCAAAGTTACCAAAAGTTGCTCAAATTAGTCCTTTAGCATCAATCAAATTAGTTCCTCTCAAAGACTAATTTGATCCACTTTTGATTGATGCTGCCAATATTGGGGACGATTTTGATGGTTGAAAATATTGATTTTTAGATGTGAAATGAATCATTCATTAACCTTTCCATGAATCTCATGTTTGATAGGACCATCTAGTTCAGCTCCTAATGCCATTAATTTAGTCACTGTATTGTTGATGTCAGTAACCGTAAATGATAGAACCGAAGCGTGGCCCTTCTCCATGACTTGGTCACTGTGAAACAAATAGACAAATTATCGAGCAGGTGGAGTGCATGACATAAACAAAAGGAAAGAGAGAAAAAGATTACTTAGGGGATTGCATGAGCGCAAGCTTGAGAGGACCAGATTGAAGTTCAGCCCAACGGAGAGTGCACACATTGGTGGTGAATCCCAACCCTTCCGAGTAGAACCGGGCAGCTTTGGGAACGTCCTTGTGCAGTTGTAATATCCACCGGAACGACGCCGCCATCAAAAGGATATTTTACCGCCTTTTTCTTGGTCAATCAATCTTATTTCCGTTTACTTGCCGAAACAAAATCAAAAACCTTTTCTAATGTGGTGTAAGAACCAATCAACTTTGTCCTCGGATTATAAAAATGGTTATATTAACTTTTAAAAGTTGTCAAAAATCGTTTAGAATAATTTAATCAATATCAAAAAGAACTAATTTCACTGATTCTAACAACTAAAAGAAAAGTTAAAGGTTTACCTAAAACAAAATCTTATTCCCAGTTTTGTGCCGTCAATAATCTTCCTACCTTCCTTTCTCTCCCCACACCACCCCCTCTCTTTTCTTCCTTTTTAATGACCCATCTTAGCCCATATGACCCCTGCCCGAAGTTTAAAACCCCAATTTTTCTAACCAAAAAAGTGATTACATTAAAGCCCAATACAATCCTTTAACAACTTTTTCTAGTATTTAATCAACAAATTAATTTATCTAACTGAAAATAGAGAGGATGCGTTAGGGGAGAAATTCTTGCTTACACACAAAATTAAGATGGTTTCTCAAGTACTCCATGTCACTTTATTTATTCGCTTTTGATAATTTTTATAACGAAATTTATCAAATTTTGTTATCATTTCATGTTTTATATGATCGTAATGAATTTTTCATTAGTCAAATCTTTAAAAGAGTCATCTTATAAGATGTTTAGAGATTTGCGGATCATTTGAGCTTACGATGCACCCCTCTACAAATATTATATTGAAAAGTATTAATTTATTACATTAAATCGTATAATTCATCAATATGTTATATTAGATCATGAAATGATAACAAAATTCAATGGATTTAATTATAAAAATTATCAAAAATGAATAAATTAAGTGACATAGGATATTTATTTCATAGGATATGTGAAAAATCAAAATTAATGCATCACTTTTAGGCGCACGCACAATAAATGGGAATCCTACTTAGTAGAGCATAAAATATTCGGTGAGGTAGACAATAAAAATAGTACGACCCTCATTTATTATGTGTTTAGGAGTAATGTATTAGTCTTGTCAAATAATAATTTCTCGTGTTAGAGATAAATACTTACATGCTTATTAAGTATATTTAATGTGTACTTAATGAATATTTTCAATTATTAATTTGAATTTAAAATGTTTAAAAACGTGTTAGATATTAAAAATCAATAGTTGATAACATAATGGAGCACAGACATGCAAGTTTCTCTCTATGTTGGCCGGTGTTCATGGGCCGGGCC
>QANU01033545.1:175564-189027 GCA_003254905.1 Nissolia schottii
GACGAGGGAGGCGAGGAGCGGCGGGGCGAGACGAGGCGAGGCGAGACGAGGGAGGCGAGGCGAGGCGCGGGAGGCGAGGCGAGGCGCGGCGAGGCGAGGGAGGCGAGGCGCAGGGAGGGAGGCGCGGCGAGGCGAGGGTTTAGGGTCTGAACTATTCTCTGAAGATCAGGGCTAATTGAGAGCCACTGAAGAAAGACATTTGGGCTGCTGGGCTGAGAAAAACGAAATTGGGCTGAAAGACATGGAAAAACAATTGGAAATTGGTAGATCAGAAGTGCAGAATTTGTGGAAATAAATTATAATTATGAACGAAAAAAATAAAAAAAATGTATAATAATATAGTATACGGGCCGCCAGGCTGGGCCGGGTGGCCCGAGGCTAGGCCCGAACCTGATATGTATCAGGACTTGTTCTTTTTTTTGAGTTTTTTTAAAAATCGGGCCGATTAAAATTGGGCCCGATTCAGTTCAAACCCTTCGGGCCGGGCCGGGTCGGCGGACTGGTCCGGGTTTTGAACACCCCTAAATGTTGGGGTTGGCCGTGGTGGAGTACTGGAGGTGCTTGCCAATCCAACGGTGCAAATCTTATGTCACTATTACATTTGCAACTAGAT
This sequence comes from Nissolia schottii, assembly GCA_003254905.1. Taxonomy (NCBI): domain Eukaryota; kingdom Viridiplantae; phylum Streptophyta; class Magnoliopsida; order Fabales; family Fabaceae; genus Nissolia; species Nissolia schottii. The sequence goes on from QANU01033545.1 coordinate 176,178, forward strand.
TTTAATAATCTTCAATGCACGATATCATGAGCACATGTTCACGTCAATATAAGTTGAGGTCATCACCCAAAGGCTAACTCACTAACAAGTTATCCTCAACCTCTTTCTTTCATTCAATTGTCATTACTTTTTATCTAATCAATTATCATACATAAGTCTCAATATTTGATTACGACAAAATAAATGGATTAGAAGCATCCGAAATGATTCGTTATATAAATTAAAAGTGACACGTGTATTACGTACATGTGTTTATCAAGTTAATAAGATGTGGATGAGTGAAGAAGCAGAGAAATGATAGTAGATCAAAAACAAATAATTCTAAAAATCATTTTACTTAATATTTTTTATGAGAATATTTTTTTTATATTTAGTTGATTTTTTAATCATATTTTAAAATACATTAAACTAATTTTAAAGTTAAGACACTTGAGAAAATCATTATAAATTTAAAATATCTTAAATTTTATTCTTAAATTATAATAATGATAGCACTAATAGTTATGTTAAGTTGATAAAATTATTTATGTTATTTCTACTGATGTAATTGATGTTCTATGCACTTTTTTGGTCCACGTAGTTATTAAATTATTTTTTTTACAAAAATAGTAGATAATTTAAGACATTTATTTATGTGGATTAAGGAGATTCCAACACAACTCCTTGTTGTTGGCATGGTGCATGTGCAAAATCAACGACAAGATTACGGAATCAACCACCACATAATTATTATTATTAAACATAATTAAATTAAGAGTTTTATTAAAAAAAATAAAGTTACTGCTACCTTAATATTTAAAATTAATATATATTATGAAATCTTAAAATATAAAATAAAAAATTGACAATTATTTGAAAATGAATGAAATAATATATAAATAAATGTCAAATGCAATTAACATACATCATTCAATCTCGACTGGTTATATCATTCGAATAAATACTCGAGAATGATGATTTGCAAGTAAACTATGACCTTAAACCCTAATTGATTAAAACGAATAATAAATGATATTTTTTATTTCTTAATATGTGTTCATGTTAAGAAAATACTTTTATTTTTACCTAATATTGAAGTAATTCAAATAATCATAAAGATTCAATTATTATTAAAGTGTGAACATTATGAGTTTTTTTTTAAAGAAAGTACAAGTACAAAATAAAGAATATTTATGGTTTATATTTCTTAATTTAAAATAAAAATTGAATGGCACTTGAATGTAGTTTTTTATATTTAAAATATTAGCAGTAATAAAGAAAATTAAATAATGATTCAAACGATGAAATTCTAATTTTAATCAAGATTTAATTAGAATACACTGACAATGTAAAAGAGTTACACATTGTCATTCAATCATATACTAGCATATCAATATATATAGTTAACTATTACACCCACTACTTAAAATGTTATCCAAATGAAATAAATTTATTGGACGACTATGAAAAAATCTTTACAGCCAGTGCATCAAAATTAAACTCTTTTAATTAATGATAATTTTCATAGTTGTGTCAATATCATATATATTCAAATTAAGTAGGGACTATAAGTTTATATATATATACACACACACCAATGGTTTTTCACATGCTACGTGGGGTTATCTCCTACTAAACTTTTATATTTTTTATAATTTTTAAAATTGAATTCATTGAATTTTGTCAGTATTTCATATTTTTGACAAATTTTGTATTAGGTAAATAAATGAAAGAGTCAAATCGTAAAGGATTTAAAAATTTACTGATCATTATAATTTATGATACATCTCTTCACAAATATTATATTATATTTGATGACACATCATTGTCATATTAAATTATAAAATTATAACAAAATTCAATTAATTTAATTTAAAAAATTATTAAAAATTTAAAAAATAGTAAAAGATAATATTTATCTTATAAATAAAGCAGGAACCACCACACGCACGTACATGTGTGTGTCTGTATATATATACACACATACACGCGCACGTGTGATTACAAATATTTTAACATAAGGTGTGACAAAAGACTTGTGAAAGAGCCATTCAAAATTTAACTATGAACCACCATACATACATACACATATATGATTACAAATATTTTAACATAAGGTTTGACAAAAGACTTGTGAAAGAACCATTCAAAATTTAGCTTTAGTCTCCCCACGAAAAACAACTTGTCTGCCCCCATATATTTTCTTTTTAATGGATAATATCAGAGTTAGTTATCATGAAAAAGAGATTAAAAGTTTTCCATTTAAAAAATTTATCCAATCTGAAAGTCAAAATAACTTCCAAACACTCAAAAAAAAGTCGAAGAACCCCTAGGAAACCCGCTGAGCATCCACAACCAGATACCCTTAGCCAATACCCTCTCTTCCGCGGCACCACTGCTTGGCGCCACCCACTCACCTCCACCACTTGGCCTTCCACCTCTTAACCCCCTCCTTGGTGAAGATCAACTCCAAATTCTTGAAATACTTTAGAACATGGCTGAACTTATTCCTGGCAAAACGGAGCTCCCATATTCCTTTCTCCTCACCCGATAGCCAAGATTTCAGCAAGGAGGAGTCACTTGACAATGGATACATCATGATCAACACTACTGAATGCTACTATTTATGCTAAAAATAAAATATCACTACTATTTTTAAAGATAAATATAAAAATAAAATAATAACTTTTTTATCAGTTATTTAAAGATATTTAAAAATAGAAGATTATTAACCTATCTTATTAATTGATAGAACACCAAAATATTAATATATTATCATTGGATATCATTATCGATAAATTGTCATCATATTTGTATAAATTGCATTTAATTTTCGTCGGAATTACTCGACGGTAAATAACATAAAATATTAATAATATTATTGTCAGTTATTATCAATGATAATCGGTTCAGTATGTACCGTTTTTGGACCTCCATTTGTATCGACTGAAAATGATGGTAATTACCGTTAGCCGTGTGACTTTGATAGTAATAAATTACCATCGAGACTTGTACCGTCGGTCTCATTTTTTATGATAAGTCTGACAGAAAGTCAAAATTTCGACAATAATTGAAGAAAAATTCGATAATAATTCTAACTATAATTAATGTTTTTCGAAATATGAAAAGATAATTTCCATCTTTAGGCAAGAAGATAAACGAAAAATCAACACCTCTCTCTTTTAAATTATCTTACCGTTTTGTAATTATCTTTAACTCGTATTAATTGGGATTTTGACTTTTCTTTACATAATTAATATTCATTATCCATTATCTCTTCCTACCAAGATAATATTTTAAATAAAATTTTGATATAACATTATTATATACTGGAAAATATATTTTAATAAGACATTATCCTTTTATACGTCTTTTGTGCCTTTAAAAAGAGTTTTACCATATAGATTATCTCTACAGAATTTTATAGTTATCAAAAATTATTTGATAAATTTTGTATATACATCAAAATTAATATAATGTATGTGTTTAAAATATGCAAAAATTATATCTACTTAATTGCATTTTTGTTAATGTTTAATTTTTTTAAAACTTGAGACAAATAATCTTTATAATATGTAATTATAATTCAACGGTTAGATCGATGAAAATTTAAGTTTATATAAAAAGTTATAAAATGTTATAACTACGTTTAAAGATACACTAGTGTAACTTGATTATGTGTGTATAAATCCAACGTTTAATGATATATGCACGAGTTTCTTAATTTTTATTTTGGCTTCGTAAATTTGCATGGCGATGAAATCAAACACATGGTTTCAATACATTCTAATCTCATCGTATACCAATTGAAGATGATGATTGATGAGCAAAAACTGGGCAGGCACAGCCACCCATTATTGTTGCATCATCATATACTACATGACGCAGTGACCAACACTAGCCGTTGGAGCTGGAAGAATAATTTAAAAGAAAATAAGTAATTAAGGACACGTACAAGTGTCGTCATACATCCACACACACATATATATATATACCTTCAAGATAAAGTTGACTTTGGCTAATCATTAAGTAATTTTATAATTTATCTTTTTCATGATTGTTTTGTTTATACTAGTATTCTCCCGCCGTCAATTTATAATTATCGCTTTACAAAAAATACGTAGATTAAGAAACTATGCAATTTGTACTATATATAATTTTCAATATATACATATATATATATAATGTTTAGACTAAAATAATAATATTATATAGTTATTTTTCACTTAGTATTCTCTCTTATCACAAAATCTATTTTAAGTATATAATTGGAAGAGAAAAAAAATTAATGTTCCGCTAATCCTATCAAATGACCAAAAAATTATAGACAATTTTTTTTTTAAAGCGACACTCATAGATGGACGGTGAGAGTATCATACATATGAGTTAGCAAAATTAAAATGTGAATATGTCAAAATTTGAGAAGACATATGGACTGTAATTAAATGATACTCCGTTTCATTTTAATTATCTATTTATTATTTTTTAAGATTTTAAAATATTTGTCTATTTATAGTATTTAGGTATAATTACTTTTTTATTCATATTTCTAATTATAGTGGAACATTTATTAATATAATGAACGTAAATAGAGTAATAATTGTACAAATGTGATTATATGCATTTGCCACCCAAGGTTGGTCGACTGGTAGGTAAGTTCGTCCCCTTCCTAAAGGATCTCGGGTTCGAGACTCGAAGAAGATAAAACCAATGTCAAGAGGGGCACTCATAATACCCCTAACTAGATTAGTCGGTATGTGATTATTCGCCCGAACATGCAACCCCTTTCTCTCTTAGATGATTGAAGACGCAATGCCATAAACAAATGTAGGCGAAGCAGTGATCTGATAACTTTGTGGAAGTGACAACAGTGGTCACGAGACGACTGAAACGGAGCAAACATAGTGGTGCAGGAGCTCTGACGGTGACGAAAATGGAAGGCAGTGGAGCAATTTTAACTAATTGTTGCTTGATTTACTACCACTAGAAGAGTTGAGATAGGGGAGGAGGGAAATCAATGATAATGCCTTTAATGTATTTAACTACACTTTTAAAAATGTTTTAATCGTATTTATGAAGCGTTGCTAAACACAAAAGAACCAACTTGGCACACATTTAAAAATGACAAAAATTAATATAAACTTTTTTTTTGTTAGGAACCAAATTGATGCATTAGTAAGTTGACAAGGCTAAATTAAATATTTACTCAATACTATATTAACAGTTCAAGCTTTGAGGTGTTATTATAGTTATGAAAATTTTATAAAAAATGCCTTACATATGATAATTTTATTTAGATTAGGTAGGATATAATATAAGATCATTTAATTATATTTTCACTAACTGATGAACATTTCAGAAAAAATAATTTTTTATATGGTATCCACGAAATATAAAATTGAACCTAATTATAGGTAAATTTAACGATATAAATTATGTCATATGATGGTATTAGACTTAAATATATTTCGGGTGAATTTTTCAGAGATTTAACGATACAAGTTATGTCATGTGATGGTACTTCTTGTTTTATACATTGATTGCACTTTATTTAATCGGGTTGGATTTTACATAGCTTTTGGTTGACTTGAAGGAAGAAGCGTAAGAAGAGAAATAATAAATAATAAATAATAAATACATATAATTGGGGTTTTAACTTTTATATGGTTACAGTGTAATCTGTATTCAGGTTCATGGGTTAGAATACAAATTTATAATTGTAAGAGTGAAATTTCTAAAATCGTCATAGTGTAAGATAATATCAAAAATTCCAAAAACAAAAAAATTCAAAAGTCTAAAATTGCAATAGGGAATAACGATTTTATCCCATTTTTTATATAAAAAAATAAGAGTCTGAAATCACCATAGAAGATAATAATTTCATAACTTTTTTATAAAAAAATAAAAATTCCGGAGTCTCAAATCGTTATAAGATAGTCCTTTTTTATTAAAAAAAATAATATTTTAAGATTCTGAAATTGTCATCCCTATAATGATTTTAAATTGTAGACCCGTACAAATGTAAATTTGTTGCGTGAGAGAGTATACGTCGAGAGAGGGGGGGGGGGNATTGCTTTCTCTATTCTCTGCTTCTTTTGCATCGGTGAGTGAAATTAAAAAAACCCTTCCTTCGACCGCTCTCTGTCTACATTCTTTTTCCTTTTCACCTTCTCTCACTGTCCTTTTCATTCATTCATTCGCGGTATAATGCTCAACCTTTCTTTTTAACTTGATTTGCCCTTCTTGTCTATACATAAATTGTTTGTTTTCGATTCTTTTTCTTTTTTTTTTAATTTATTAATCCTACTTGATTATCATTGCCTTAACAACCATGCCATGCCTCCGTTTTTGTGGGGCATGAGTTTCAGCATGACGATTTTATTTGATTATTTTTTTTTTATAAAGATTTTACTTAATTATGATCTAATTGGAGTTATGGTCGACTGGAGATAATTCTGTTTCTTTGAACGAAAAATTGTTGGATCCAACATCTTGAGGTTCATTGCTCTTATGTACGGTTTGTGATACAAATAGTCAAAATGTTGAGGTCATTGAATAATTTCTAAGAGAAAGGAAAGATGCGTTTCCAACTCACTTGTGTTGCAGGACAGAGATCTAGTTGTCTGCGTGTGTCTAGGTGACTTTTTTTTCTTTTTTTTTTTTATGGATGTGCACGCTTGCATGAGAGAGTTTCCAAGAAATGACCAAAAAGTTAATGTTCTGCTAATCCTATGAAATGACCAAAAAATTATAGACTTCTTTTTGTTTAAAGCGACACTCATAGATGGACGGTGAGACTATCATAAACACGTTATCCCACGCACATACCCCACCCCACGTCCGTATGAGGGAGCAAAATTAAAATGCGGATATGTCAAAATTTTATAAGACATATTAACTGTATCTATATACTCTATTGTTTCTTTTTAACTTGTACATTTTTTATTTTTTAGAGTTTTAAAATATTTGTCCATTTATAATATTTATGTACGATTACTTATTCTTTTTTCATTCATTATCTCTATTTACAATTAAACATTTATTAGTATAATAAATGTAAATAGAGTAATAATTGTATTATAATAGAAATTTATTTTTTTATATAAGAATAATTTTGGCAATTAATACAATTTTATATATTTACTATTTTTTTTTACCTTGGTATATGTAATGTTTGTGTTTGTGTTTGGATAATTAAAATGAAACAAGTGAAGTAATATAGTATAGTACAAATGTAATTGTATGCGTTTGACATCTAAGGTTGGTCAAATGATAGGCAAACTCATCTCTTTCTTAGAGGGTTTTGGGTTAAAGACTTGGAAAAGACAAAACCTGTGTCAGATGAAGCCATCATAGTATCCCTCACTAGATTAATCAGTATGTTATTCACATTTGGATGGAAAAGGAAATTGAGAGAAAATAATGAATAGGTTAAAAAAAATAATTATACTTATATAATTAACAAACTATGAATGAGTTCTATCAAAAAAAATGTTACGAATATAAATACTATTGCAGAGAAAGTATTTTTCATTCTGTGTTCATTTTTGTTCTTGCGAAGATATTGCGACTATTTTTTTTGGTCTTCATAAAATCAACAACATTCTAACTATATTATCAAAAACTTAATCAACCAACTAACTCAACACTACTGAAGTCCTTAAATTGGACAAGGATCTTCCAGCAATATAACTATTTATGCTAAAAATAAGATATTACTACTATTTTTAAAGATAAATATACAAATAACATAATAACATAATTTTATCAGTTATTTAAAGATATTTAAAAATAGAATATTGTTAACCTATCTTATTAATTAATAGAACACCAAAATATAAATACAAAAGTTAGATAAGAAGAACGAAAAGGTTAATATGTAAAAGATAATTTCCATCCTTAGGCAAGAAGATAAACGAAAAACCTCTCTCTCTCTCTCTCTCTCTCTCAAATTATCTTTACCGTTTTGTAATTATTTTTAACTCATATTAGTTAGGATTTTGACTTTTCTTTCGCATAATTAATATTCATTATCCATTATCTCTTTCTACCAAGATAATATGTTAAATAAAAATTTGAAATAACATTGTTATATACGGAAGAATATATTTTAATAAAACATTATCCTTTTATAAGTCTTTTGTGCCTTTAGAAAGAGTTTTATTATATAAATCATGCCTACAAAATTTTACAGTAATTTAAAATTATTTGATAAAATTTTTATATACATCAAAATTGATGCAACAAATATGTTCAAAATGTGCAAAAATAATATCTACTTGATTTCATTCTTGTTGATGTTCAATTTTTTTTTAAAACTTGAGACAAATGATCTCTACGATAAGTAATTGTAATCAACGGTTAGGTCGATGAAAATTTAAGTTTATAAAAAATTATAAAGTAGAATAACTATGTTTAAAGTTATACTAGCATAACTTGATTATACGAACAAGTTTTTTATTTTTTACTTTGGCTTCGTGAATTCGCATGATAATGAAATCAAACACATGGTTTCAATACATTCTAATCTCATCGTGTACCAATTGAAGATGATGATTGATGAGCAAAAACTGGGCAGACACAGCCACCCATTATTGTTGCATCATCATATACTATACTACATGACGCAGTGACCAACACCAGCCCTTGGAGCTGGAAGGATTTAAAAGAAAATAAGTAATTAAGGACACGTATAAGTGTCCACACGCATATATAGTTGTCAACTTTTCATCCAAATACACAAGTGAATAATATATCTAAAAAAAACGAAAGGAATATTCATTATTCATTATCTCTTCACACCAAGATAATATTTGAAATAAAATTTTTAAATAACATTATTACATGCGGAAGAATATATTTTAATAAAACATTATCCTTTTATAGGTCTTTTGTGCCTTTAAAAAGGGTTTTACCTATCTTCTATCTCTAACCGAGATTACACTAACAATTCTTAACATAAAAATAAAATAAAAAATTAAAACACACATCATCATCATGAGTAGACTGGTATTAAATTCACGTCTGAAATTAAAAAAGAAAAATAATTGTGTTAAATTAAATTGTGGTACAACTCAAAGTTTTATTCTGTTGAATAATGTACTGCAAAATATAAAATACTTAAATATTGGCGTTGCTGTTGAGCCAATTTGTCATTTTGAATATGAAAATAACAAGATTGAGGAGTTGGATTTTTTGGTTAGATTACGCGCTCTATATAAGTATAGGCCACAACATCTCATGGCCCATCATGAGACTCTCTTCACTGTAAATAAAGTTACATAGTTCAATTCCGTCAACGCCTCAATTTCCCCGCTCTTCTTCCTACTCGTTCTTCGCACGCTCTCTTTTTTCAGTGCTCCACCTGAGAATTGAGATTGACAAATACACATGCTTTCGAATTCAATACCCCATTCATCATCGCTCAACAACAACACTAGTAACAGGTAAACTTCTTTTCTCTTATCTTCTTCTTAATTTCCGAATTTAATTTTGCTCCATCGTCATTCAAACAAGTGATCGTATCTGGTGTGTTTGTTATTCAATTCGTGTATCTTAGTGGAACTTATATATATATATATATATATAATAATAATAATAATAATAATAATAATAATAATAATTCGGAATCGTATAGGAGAACAACAAATCTCTCTTTATAATTAGGAAATAGATTATTTCATTGTTATGTGTGCTCTCTTATTTTTAAATTAATTGAAGAAACATAATTTATACATTATATAAATATGAGAAAAATTAAAGATCAAGTTCATGTAAAAAATTCATATAAAATTATTAACAACTGCGACAAGTGATTCTGGAATCTCTGACGTTGTGCAAATGAACCTGATTGCGACGTAATTTGCACCTAGACACTTTTGCTTGATCTCCCTTTGAACGAGGTTCCTTTTAGCTTTTTATTATTTGTTCCCTTTTTTTTTAATTGGAGAACAAATTGTTGATCACAATTTAAAAGTTGATTTGAGACACGTCCCCGGTCACCTTTTTTGGTTCTTCAATTTTACAAGTTTATAGATAAAAAACAATCCACATTAGAATTTTGAATAGCGAGAACGTACAACTTCAAATCACGGATATTTTGATGAGTGCAAAATTGAGAGTTTTGGTCTTGTTTTCTTCTTTTAAGAAAATCTAAAAAATAAATAGCAGAAGTAAACTAAGAAAAAACAGAGATGATAGAAATCGTCTAGTGGTAGTATACATGAAACAGATGTTCAAACATCAACACAACCGATGAAAAATAAAACCAAAAAAATAAAGAAAATTGACTTTTCTAATTTTATCATTTTTTTGGGAATAGAGAACGGCATTTTCTTAGCTGAGGTGGAATGGTACGTAGCGCCTAATTGTTGGGAGGAATTTTCCTGGCAAGAGTGACATACGCCACCACGCAGGAAGTGTGAGTGGCAAATTTATATTTTGGTTGTCCAATTTCTACGCTTCAAATTAAAATTTTCCTCTACTTTTGAGTTTTTCTTTGCAATTTGTGTTAGATTTTACTACTAACAAACTTGACGTGCGATGCGTATGCCAGAGTTTTTCTCTTTATAATAATAATAATCCAATTAATTACCCTGTCGTGTGTGACGAGAATTGTTGAAATTGAAGGGCTAAAACTAAGACCACGAAATTTACACCTCATATTGTTTTAGTAATTTAGTCTAACCATCATGTTCGTTATCAATAAGTTGATAAAATATGTAATTCTTTGTTCTTTTCTTTTCCTCCCTCAAGTTAACACTTGTGTAGTCATTCCTTTCGTTCGATTATATGTCATTGATTATGTTATAAAAAGTTTAGTTAGTTGTACATTTATGTCACATCTTGAAACTGTTAATTATTATTTTTTATTATATATTATTATTGATTATTCATGTTGCATTTTACAACAAACAATTTTAAAATATCATATTATTTTTATCTTTTATTTAATATATTTTATTTTGTCATTTATTAACATGTGATATACGTTTATCCTGAGATGATTGTTACAACAAATTCATCTCTTGAATGTGATAAATAAAACAAGAATACATATTATAGGGGATATTGTTTTTGTAATTACTAGGAATTGTGCATAAAGTTAGTCCCGACTTTTCTTAATAAATATGTTTACTAAAAATTAAACTTTTGTCCTTATCTTCGTGAGAAACTAAACTGCTTACATCCAACAGCTTTTTGGTATAACTATAACAATTCCTGTATTGGTTTGGATTTAGATTCAATTTCTTCAATCTTATTCTTAATTATATGACATCGTTATCTTATTACTTGTACATTTATCTTTTCTTTTTTATGTGTACTATTTTTTTAATATATATATGCACACGCATTTGTACATTTATCTTTTGTTTCATTGATTCAAAATGTTCATTGTAATCACTATCTCTATATAATGGTAATTTCCAAATGAAAAAACAGTAAACTCTCTATGTATAATAAACTCTGGTATAATTCATAGTTGCGTTCATGTAGAACTTAGCACTAAAAACTGTTTTATAAGCGAGAAACTCTCGTGCTTTTCGATCGCAAAGGCTTTGTACAAAAAATAATAATAAAAAATTAAGTGCTCTTCAGGTGCATAAACATGCATGTTAATTGATAAAGTAGTTTGACTATGTCCCCTTGACTTTTGCCCTTCCCAATGGTCTTATTAAAGACTTTCCTTTATAAATCAACAGCGGTTGGTCTAAGTGGTAAGCGACTTGGTATAACTTATGCAAGGTCATGAGTTCGAGACCTTGTATACACGTAAGATTTTGTTGATTCTTTAATTTGACGTTTATGTTTATATCTAGTGATTTAATATCATATTTAACGATTTTGTTTGCGAAATTTATTTTGATTAATATCAACTCTTCCACTTTGTTAACCATGATCTAGGCTTTACCACTCTTTTTTGCCGCGGTCATTTTCTAAAAACCTTCATTCGGAACATTTTCCGAATATGCTTTTCATGTAGACTTAACATATAGAAAGATTCTCTCCAAAAACATATAGCTAAGCTTGATGAATAATCATAACAATACTTTAAAGGCAAATAATTAGTATGTGGGTGGTCGAATTTATGCTCTAGCCACGTCTCAAATACCCAAAAATAAATAAAATGGTTGGTATAACTTGATTTCGGATAGTGGTTATTGTGCGGTCATGGACCGAGATCACAACTTAACAATTTGTAATCTTGGAATCCATTCAATCATGATATGTTTCGTTTTGTGTGTGTGTGTGTGTGTTGGAATCAAGCTAATTTAATTCAAGGCATTTTTATACTCTTGAATTAACTATAACAGCATTCCATGAAATTAATGAACGCCACACATACAAACAACTATATATGTTGCTTTCATGCCTTTGCATTTTTATGTACATGCATATGTATTCTTTCATAGTTAGCAACAATATTGAGAATTGATCACTGACATGATCATCACATCGTGCAGGAAATATCAGTAGCAATTGAGAAAAAGTGAGTGTCTGAAAGGCGCAGAACTAAATGGCTACGAATAATACAGTGAGTAGTCAATGTCCAGCACCCATGAAAGCCACGTCCAATGGGGTCTTCCAGGGAGATAGCCCCCTCGATTATTCACTCCCTCTTGTGATCTTGCAAATCTGCCTTGTGGTCGTTGTCACCCGTCTCCTCGCACTTCTTCTCAAGCCTTTAAGGCAACCACGTGTCATTGCTGAGATTGTTGTAAGTCTCTTCTATCCCTCTTTCTTTTTTTTACCCCCTCACAAATGCTAAATGCGCTTCTAATACGAAATCTCGATGATCGATTGAATTAATCAAGATGATTTTATGTTGATGGTTAGGTTAGGATAAGGCTATCTTAATTTTATTTCCTTC
>QANU01033545.1:200311-213973 GCA_003254905.1 Nissolia schottii
TTAAGTAGTTAAGCATAACAAATAATTAAACATGCTCAATTATAAGTCCAAATAGTTAAACTCTAAACTTTTAAACTCCAAAATAAAATTTAGAGTCCAAAATGAAACTTTAAAAATTTTGGTATTTTTTGTTAAAAAAAAACACGGGCTCACGGGTTAGCCCGTGAACCCGTCGAGCTGGCCCGTTTAACCCGGGGCCTAAATGAATTGGACCATTTTTTTTCAAATTTTCACGGGCCTATTTTTTTTGCATGTAAAGCTCGTCCATTTAATTGGGTTCGAGGGTCGGGCTTATTTTGACGGCCCTAAATTCAATGGTTTTAAATCTCATCTTACTAGAAAATCGTATGAATTTAATGGTTTTAAATCTCATCTTACTTAAAAGGTGAGTAAAGGACACCCTTATCACTTAAGGTAACTTTTTAAGGTCAAGTACACTTAATGATAAGAATAGTCTATTATCATAATAGGTCAAACATCTGATTCATTTTGATAGCTCTAACCACAAGGTGAGAAATTAGAATAAAAGAAGGAAAAGATCAAATGGCTAATTTATTAGCCAATTGAGCTATGATAAGTGTCATGTTTTGATATTTTCATAGGTTAGAATGACACTTATCTGGATTGTTTAATGTGAAATTTCTAGCTAAATGCCCAATTTTTGTATAAATTTTAGTATAGTTCAAGAATGGATGCATACGAGTAAGATAATGCAATTCTTGTTAAATTTTCATACAGATAAGAGGCGTGCATCAAAGGAATTAGAAGCAAGAAGAATTGAGCAACCAAATGAAGCTTTAGTCCGCTCAGTGTCCTCTCAAGGCCGCTAAGCGACCTCTGTTCCTAAAGAGCTTGCTTAAGGGTGAAGTAACTTCAATATGAAGTAACCCAAACCGCCCTTAATCCACTCAGCGAGGCCCTAAATCCGCTTAGCGAATTGGTTTTAATTTCTCTATAAATAGAGCATCAACTCACAGATTCGTGGCCATAATCACTTGATCATTATAGACATACACAGAGAACAGAGCTGAGAACGAAGGAAGAGTCAGAGAGGAGCCAAGAGTTGTCGAAGAGCACGACGACACTTACCATGGCAGCGTGAGAACGTGTTATGGTGAGCTTCCATCACCTTGCCCTTTGATTTCTTCTTGTAAGATGGATAGTTAATCCTCTTATTGTTGGGACTTTAATGAGTATTATGATTTGATTGTATCCATGTAACTCTTGTATGTATGAATTTATTGATTTCTATGATTTGCATGATTTGATCTTATGCTTAATGCTTGTTTTAGCCTGATCAACTATAACTTGATTTAGAATTTGATTTTGTGCGCGATAGCGACGTTATTGAGTTGGATCTAGATCAAACCATCTAATATTCCTAATTGCTAGACATAGAGTTAGGTTTATTAGTCGTTTTAACACCTGAAGTTATATTGGTTTGCTTTGTTAATCGTGCGAGACATCGACAATTAATAACGGGAACCGAATGATCTTTTCATGCTTGAAAGAGATGAGTACAATAAGAACTGGTGGCGAGGAATCAAAGAATTGATAATTCATATGCATTGAGTAAATGGATATATGAAAACTGTAATATGAGCAATTCTAACTAATTGTTACTTGATTTACTGCCACCAAAAGAGTTGAGACAAGGAGAAGAGAAATTAACGATAACACCTTTAGTATATTTAATTACATTTCTAAAAATATTTTAATCAAATTTATGAAGTGCGGCTAAGCACAAAATGACCAACTTGACACACATTTAAAAATGTCATAAACTAATATAAACTTTTTTCTTGTTAGGGACCAAATTGATGCATTAGTGATTTGACATGACTAAATTAAATATTTACTCAACATTATATTAACAATTTGAACTTCGAGGTGTTGTTATAATTATGAAAAATGTATAAAAAAAACCTTACATATGATAATTTTATTTAGATTAAGTATGTTAAAATATAAGACCATTTAATAATACCTTTACTAGCTGGTAAAGATTTTAGGAGAGATAATTCTTAATATAATATCCACAAAATATAAAATTTGAACCTAATTATATGTAAATTTAACAATATAAGTTATGTCATATGATGATATAGGCTTAAATAAATTTTAGGTCCATGCTAAATTCTCAAGATTTAATTTTAGTCTTTAACAAAAAGAATTTGGTTTAGCTCAAAAAAATAAATAAGTACTCACTTTTAGTCTATGTTGTTAGTAGATATATGTTAACTGTATTGTAGCACCACTACCAAAAATGAATAATTTATGATATTTTTAGATTAAAACAAAAAAAATATTAGAGACCAAAGCTAAATCTCATGAATATTTTAGGAATTAGAAACATATTTAAGCCTTAATTTAGTTTTAACTGAACAAGGTAAAATAAACTCGATATTCTATGAAATCCAAAAGAAACAAGAACCAATTCAAAATTAATTTTTATTTTTTGAGATTTTGATTGGTTTTCCATATTTTAAGATGACTTAGCCTATTTAATTGGGTTGGATAAGATTTTAAAAAATTATTTAAATTAAGGATTTTAAATAAAGGATTTAATTGGAATACACTAGCAGTAAAGGAGTTTTACACTATCATTAAATCATATATCGACAATCAATAAATATACTTAAAAGATCATCTAAATAAAATATTGTGGTTGAATAATTATGTAAAGATCTTTACACTGTCAGTGTCAGTGTATCTAAATTAAACTCTTAAACGAATTATCTTCTTAACAACTTTTATGAATATCCATAAAAAATGTTATAAATAAAACTTTACAATAATATATTAGGGTTAATTATGTTTTTAGTGTCTGTAATATGAAAAAGTTTGTTTTTAGTCCCTCATTACAAGTTTTAGTCTTTGTAAAATTTGAAAGTTTGATTTTGGTCCTCATTTCAAATTTTGTAACAAGAGAGTGACTAACATGTCTATCTCATTGTTACCATTGCACAACTCTACAACACACTTGGAATCAAACTCAATTTCCACCTGCGATAGATGCACGTTAACCACAAGTATGAGGCCAATGTATGAATAATATTTAATATTTTTTTTATTTCATCCCTAAAAATAACATGCAATCATTCATATAAGTGAATAGATTAATAAGTTGAGTCTCTTATACATTTTTCCTATGTTCTATTTTCAAAATTTGTGTTTGAGACCTTAGTTAAAAGGACCTAAGCCTTGTTGCACTAGCATGACAAATCACACGTTGGTCACCCATATGACAATGTTGGCACATCAACCCAGAAGGTTTGAGAGTCTCGGCGAACACCAAATTCAATTAACCATGACCGCACAGGAATGGTTGAGGATTGACGGTGATGACGTGTCAGTTAACATCGCTGACGTGGCGTCACACGTGGACCCGCCACGTGACATAACCCATTTTTTCTTTGGATCCAAACCGGTCTAACCCGACCCGGTTTGAAAAAAAAAAAACAATAAATAATAAATACATACAATTGGGGTCGACGTGGCGTATAAGTCGAGAGAGAGAGAGAGAGAGTGTGTGGCACTTGCGGAGCAGAGGAGATTCAACGAAAGCCTCCGTTTTTGACACTCACTGTGCTCTTTTTTTCTTCTTCTGGCAGCTACCGTGCTGCATTGCTCTCTCTATTCTCTGCTTCTTTTGCATCGGTGAGTGAAATAAAAAAAAAACCCTTCCTTCGACCGCTCTGTCTACATTCTTTTTTCTTTTTCTTCACCTTCTCTCACTGTCCTTTTCATTCATTCATTCGCAGTATAATGCCCAACCTTTCTTTTTAACTTGATTTGCCCTTCTTGTGTATACATAAATTGTTTGTTTTCGATTCTTTTTCTTTTTTTTTAATTTATTAATCCTAATTGATTATCATTGCCTTAACAACCATGCCATGCCTCCGTTTTTGTGGGGCATAAGAGTTTCAGCATCTAATTGGAGTTATGGTCGACTGGAGATAATTCGGTTTCTTTGAACGAAAAATTGTTGGATCCAACATCTTGAGGTTTATTGCCCTAATGTACGGTTTGTGATACAATTAGTCAAAATCTTGAGGTCATTGAATAATTCTAAGAGAAAGGAAAGATTCATTTCCAACTCACTTGTGTTGCAGGACAGAGATCTAGTTGTCTGTGTTTGTGTCTAGGTGACTTAATTTTGTATGGATGTGGGCTTGCATGAGAGAGACATTCCACGTCTGTTGGATTGTGCTGTTGTTAATATATATGTGTGTGTGTGTGTGTGTCTCGTTGTTATCAGTTTTTGTATGAGAGCTTTTGTAAGGAGATCCCCGATTTTTTTTGCAGAAATTTAGGTAGCAGTGCACTTTGTACTGGTGAAATGACTTCCAATGCTACATCTAGAAATGCTTTCCCGCCACCTATGAAACCCACATCAAATGGCGCATTTCAGGGAGATAACCCTCTTGATTTTGCACTTCCCCTGGCTATTTTACAGATATGCCTTGTTTTTGTAGTCACAAGGGGGCTGGCATATATTATAAGGCCTTTGAGGCAGCCAAGAGTCATTGCAGAGATTGTGGTAAGTTCATTTCTTTTTTCCTATTTGAACATTTTTCTTAATCTAATGGAGTTAGAGGGGTAGCTCAGTGCACAAGGCTCCCACATTGTGGGGTCTAGAGAGGGTAGATACATGCAATCTTACTCCGCAAGCGAAGAGACTTTAACTCATGTTAAAGGTGAGTTTAAATATTAAAAACAGAAGAGATGTTACTCCATGATCTTAATACTTTTGAGATTACTGCTATATTGACAGGGAGGAATATTACTTGGGCCATCAGTACTGGGACGGAGTAAAAGCTATTTGCGTGTGGTTTTCCCAGCCAAGAGTCTTACAGTACTAGATACTCTAGCAAACATTGGCCTTCTATTCTTTCTATTCCTAGCAGGCCTAGAGTTAGATCCCCAAGCGTTGCGTAAAACAGGAAAACAGGTCCTTGGCATTGCTATGGCTGGAATAAGTCTACCCTTTGTATTAGGAATCGGTTCATCATTTGTTCTTCGAGAAACAATTGCCAAAGGTGTACATAGTACTGCATTTCTTGTGTTTATGGGTGTTGCTCTGTCCATAACTGCCTTCCCTGTATTAGCCCGCATTTTGGCTGAGTTGAAACTTCTAACTACCAATGTTGGCAGAATGGCTATGTCAGCAGCAGCAGTTAATGATATTGCTGCCTGGATTCTGCTTGCTCTGGCTGTTGCCTTATCAGGCAATAACCAGTCTCCGCTTGTGTCATTGTGGGTCTTCTTAAGTGGGTGTGGTTTTGTCATTTGTTCGATCATCGTTGTCCCTCCAATTTTCAAATGGGTAACCCAGCGATGTCATGAAGGTGAACCAGTTGATGAGATATACATATGTGCTACATTAGTTGCTGTTCTGGCTGCTGGGTTTGTTACAGATGCTATTGGAATCCATGCCATGTTTGGTTCATTTGTTGTTGGGGTGTTGGTTCCAAAAGATGGACCATTTGCCGGTGCACTAGTGGAGAAAGTAGAGGATCTTGTATCAGGCCTTTTTCTCCCACTCTATTTTGTGTCAAGCGGATTGAAGACTAATATAGGCACCATTCAGGGGCTGCAGTCATGGGGTCTACTGGTTTTAGTTATCTTCACTGCTTGTTTCGGGAAGATTGTTGGGACTATTGTGGTATCTCTTTGCTGTAAAGTACCTTTGAACGAGGCTTTAGTGCTGGGATTCCTAATGAATAGTAAAGGCTTGGTTGAATTGATTGTCCTCAACATCGGTAAAGATAGACAGGTATTAAAATTTTCTTTCAGTTAATGTTTGTTAATTAACTACTTTAACATGGTTCATTCATTTTCCTATCACTCAAAGTAACGGAAATTTAATATTCAAGTTTGCAGGTTTTGAATGATCAGACCTTTGCCATTATGGTTCTTATGGCTCTCTTTACTACTTTCATTACCACTCCTGTTGTCATGGCTTTGTACAAGCCTGCAAGGAAGGCAAAAATAGCTGTTTACAAACACAGAACAATTGAAAGGAAAAATACAAACAGCCAGCTCATGATCCTTGCCTGTTTCCATAGCTCAAGGAATATTCCATCAACGATTAACTTGATTGAGGCTTCAAGAGGAACCCGGAAGCGTGATGAACTTTGTGTGTATGCAATGCACCTCAAAGAATTCTCTGAGAGGACGTCATCTATATTAATGGTACATAAGGCAAGGAAAAATGGGTTGCCATTCTGGAATAAAGGACATCATGCAGATGCAAACCATGTTATTGTGGCATTCGAGGCTTACCGTCAACTGAGCCAAGTATCTGTCCGGCCAATGACAGCAATCTCGTCCATGACAAATATGCATGAAGACATCTGTGCAACTGCCGAGAGAAAGCGAGCCGCAGTCATCATTCTTCCATTTCACAAGCATCAAAGATTGGATGGCACATTAGAGACAACACGAAACGACTTCAGATGGGTTAACAAAAGGGTCCTTGAGCATGCTCCATGCTCGGTTGGAATTCTTGTTGATCGCGGCCTTGGCGGTACATCCCATGTATCTGCAAGCAATGTTTCTTATTCAATTGCAGTGCTTTTCTTTGGCGGAGGCGATGATCGCGAGGCCCTTGCATACGGAATTCGTATGGCAGAGCACCCTGGCATAAGAATAGTGGTTCTTCGCTTTGTTGTGGAGCCAAGGATCGCAGGAGAGATCGTTAGAGTCGATGTGGAAGAATCCTCCGGCAGCAAATTAGCCTCGGAGGATGAGGATTTCCTTACTGAATTCAAGCAGAGGATAGCTGACGATGATTCCATCATCTATGAAGAGAAAGCAGTGAAAGATGCTGCAGAAACAGTTACTGTTATCAGAGAGTTCAATAACTGCAATCTGTTCCTTGTGGGGAGAAGGCCGAATGGTGAAGTGGCCTATGCTCTGAAAAGGAGTGAGTACCCGGAACTTGGACCAGTTGGCGATTTGTTGGTATCACAAGATTGCCCCACAGAAGCATCGGTTTTAGTGATGCAACAGTATCACAGTGGGGTGCCAACAAATTTTGAGATGGAATAAGACACGTGGTGTAATAATATCACAATAGGTTCGATGAAGTTTGTGTCAAATGTCAAGCTCTCGTCCCCAATTTTGTGAATTAATGTTTAGTTTACCGGTAAAATGACAAGTGACCGAACATTTTGGAAGGCAGTAAGAGAGTTTTTTAATTGAAAGGAGCTTAGTAAACTCAGCCCTTGGAGTATAGACAAGTTTTTCTTCTCCATATGTGCGTTACTGTGAACTTGGATTCATTAGAGAAAGGTGGTGGTGATGTTCCAATGGCTTCAGGAGGATCATATGTATATGCTCTCTTTACTTTATTATGGGCTGCATCTAATACAAGGATGCCAAAACTATTGTTACAGTTTACCTTCTCTTCTCTGTTCCTTATAGAAATGATTTGTGTGGAGTTTGTTTAGTGATGGTTCTTCCATTCATAATTCCTAAATCCTAACCTTGATAGACGCGTAGGACCAGCCGAGGGTACATCAGTCTTGTAAGTTTTTATAATTACCTAAATTAAACGACCTTTTTGTACTTAAAACCAATTAATTATTACTTGAGCCTACAATGATCCTGTATCGTCTGTGGTTTAGGTGAAGAAAATCCAACAAATGGTTACATCAAAGGATCCAAAAAATGCTTTTAAGAGTTGCTGGGCTTTTGGCATTTTGTTTGACAGGGACTCGGATGAAAGTTTTAAAGGGAAAATTTAAAAAGTGAAAAAGGGAGGAAAAGGTAGTTTTTTTAGAGTAAAAACTCGTAATTTTTTAAAGTAAAAAATAGTATATTATTATAAATTTATCATCGTTTATTTTCAATTTTATTAATATTTCATATTTTTTTTGGTAAAATATTTCACAAATTTTAGTTAATAAATAATAAAATTACAATTTTTGTCTTTCTTTTAAGCCCATTACGCTTCAAAACTAAGCATAGCAATAGGCTGGTTTTGACCCAGCCCACTCTTAACAGATTCTGAAAACAAATATCCGCCGGAAAGTATCAGGACCGGCCCTTATCCGAACTTTACTTCCACCCTCTCTTTTTTAAATGGATCATGAATAATTTATGTTCAACTGACATATATAATATCTTTAAAAAACTATCATCGAGAAAATAAAATGACATGTTTAAAGGAATTATTCATAACTTACCAAAAAAAAATAAATAAAGGAATTATTCATAAACTAAACACGTATCTTGTAAACTTAATTATTCTTAAACTAATATCGAGTCACTAGAAGTGATTTAGTGATAAGAGTTTGAGTAATTTGTATATGATGTCATAGGTTTAAATATGTCACTGAGGATCAAATTTTTGATCTTTTGGTTATAGCATCTCTCTGATGTCATGTTAAGAATCATCTCTTTCAATAGTTTAAACTTATGAATAGAAATAATTGAATGATTTTATATATTTCTTTATATCATATTTATTAAACCCAACAAGATGATCGACTTAGCCACACCATTAAATTACTAGGTTACTGGTTCACTTGTTGAACTAAATTTAATTCGAATAAATATATATAATTACAATTCAATTGAAATAAGTATAACCTACTTGGTCTAGTAGTTGTGCATCTTGTCATTGACCTTGGATTTGAATCCCAGAGTGAAATTTTTTGAAAGTAATTCCAAAATTTTCTTAATCCTTACTTGCAAGTGGGGTTAACGGGCTAGGTTGATAAAAACCGATCGGATCATATTGGGTTTGACCTATATTGATTGGGTTGTCTGCATGTTCAATCCACATGAAGAATCAATCCGATCTCATAGCTAAGCCACCAAATTCTGTGTCAACTCGGTCAGGCAAGACCTATTTTATATGAGAGTATTTATTTCTCATTTTTTTCAAGAATTTGTGAATCTTTTTTTACTAATTTTTTTCTTCTTCGCAAAATACTTAATAAACAAAAAATAAAAATAAAAACAAAAATCAAGCATACGTTCCTTTCCTCTTTGGGCCATCAAGATCCAACTTTATAAATACCAACCACCCATCTCCACACCAATCAACCATCAACTGGCCATAACCAACCATGAGAAACCTTCAAGTAAAATCTCACCCATGCCCACGTGTCCTCCATCAAAATCACTCACTCAAAAGCAACAACAACGGCCTTGCAAGCACCTGGTCCTCTATTACCACGACATCCTCTTCGACGGCTCAAACGCCGCCAACGCCACCGCAACCAACGCCACCACACTCAGCTACACCGACTTCGGGTTGCTTGTCGTTTTCAACGACCCGGTGACAAAGGACCAACACCTCCATTCTCCCCCGGTCGCAACAGCTCAAGGCTTCTATTTTTACGACATGAAGAGTTCATATAGAATAGTGCATGGTTTGCGTAGACATTGGTGTTCAATTCGAGCGAGCATAAGGGTACCCTAAACATAATGGGTGCTGACCGAATTGCATCCAAGACTAGGGATCTTTCTGTAGTTGGTGGAACTGGTGACTTTCTCATGTGTAGGGGGATTGCAACTTTGATGACCGATGAAGTGGAAGGTTTCAAATACGTACTTTCGCCTTAAGATGGATATTAAATTGTATCAATGCTAATTATTAGGAGAAGAAATTAACCGTACAAACAAATTTACTTGAATGTGTTGTCTCCAAATGCTCAGTTCTTTTCAATTCCCGATGTTTTACTCGTATAGTATAATATTAGATAACTTCTTTTATCTAAATCTTTGTTGTTATTTTTTTAATTTTACTCTTATAATAGCTTACCATGTGTTTTAATTAAATAAAAAGAATGGTGAGAGAAACAAAGATATTTAATGGTAATTTAGTTTAAACACTTTTAAATTTTCTTTAAGTATGAGCAAATTAACTAATTTCTTAATCTTTATATCTATGTCAAAAATAACATCTAATATTAAACCAAATGAGTAATGTGTTAGCTTATTGTGTAAAAAAACTCTATCCAAAGTGAACAATATGCTTCTAAGAAAGTATGGTTGTATTCACGTTTAGATCATATAATAGATTATAATTATGATATACGTTGTTGATTTAAGAATAAATATAACATTAGTGAACAACACGGTTGAAAATGTTTGTACACCACAATTGAAAATGTTTGTGCACAATAAGTAAAAATGTTTATGCATGGTAATTGAAAACTTTCATGCACAAAGATTGTTCACTACTGTGTGCAAACATCTTGACCTCCCTTCTAATTTCTCGCATTTTTTAACTTTGTGCACAATAGCAAACAATGTTTCTACAAAAACATTGTTTACTATCGTGCACAAACATTTATAACACACTTGCACAAACATTTTGAATTGTTGTGCACAAACATCCTTAATTGTTATGCACAAACATCCTTAATTGTTGTGCATAAACTTTTTTAACTATAATGCTCAAATGCACCAACATTTTATGTTAATGTGCATAAACATTTGTGTTTACTTAAACTCTAAACCAAATAATTGAGAAAAATAATCAAAACGAAAATCTAAAACAAAACGCACCCATTGTTTTTGTTTTGTGAGAGAGGTGTTTGTGAAAATCTTCCGTCGTTCTTAAGCGAACTTAGAACAAGAATGAGTAGAGTAGCTATTAAGTGATTATGAGAGTTTTCAATTTCAAAAATGTAGGTTTCGTTTTCACGAGAGATGAAGGAAGCTTGATGCTTTTGCGAGAGGAGTTATGAACTCCGTGTTTTCGTCGTTTGGAGAAGCGGGAACAGTTTTGTGCAATGGAGAATGGATGCACGCGATATGAGAGTGGAAGGTAGAAAATATAGATCGTGAGCGCTATATATTTTATTAATGGATCTTACGTATAAAGTTGTTTAACCGACAATATGATGATAATATTTGAAGTATACAACAATACCATAAATTTAATTAACGTAAGAATCTAATATAGTTGAGATCTTAAATTGGCCTTTTCTTTTATTATTTTTGTCCCCAAAAAGAGAAAGATGGGCTAATCCTGGTATGGAAAGTCATGTGGATATCAAATTAATTGTGGCTGAAATTGCAACCGTGTTCAAGCGTTTCACATGTGACTGCAAGGCATAGAGACTAATTTTTCTTATAAAAATAATAATAAAGACATAGGATCTCCATCTTCCTTCTTCTTTTCGAAATACACTAACACTGGCTAGCTGGTTTCTTTGAATAATTGGTCCATCTACATTGGACTATAATGCAAATTAATTCAAATTCTTCCTACCTATCATTTACTCTTTATGGCCGACCTAGCTATCTAACTGTACTGATTACAACATAAATTGTCAATGTCAGCATTTTTACCTTTTAGGTTGATGACACTGTGGGGTCTAAAGTAAAGTGAAAAGCTTACTGTTAATGGATGAAATCCAGCAACATCCATAAAAGACTTCCAGTTTGATTCTTGATAATAGCGGTTCATTGTTAGAATATTTATGAATATTTAAGTTTTTTGTTGAGACCTAGATTGATAAGAAATGATAGGTGTATTCATTTAATTTATTTATTTTATTGATAAAAAAGCTTAAAAACTGAAAGGACAAATAATATAAAATAAGACCAACTATTAAGCATAAACAAACCTGATGAGAGTCGTGCCTCATTAAAAAATTTTAAAGAGGCGTATGGTTCGTAGAATTAGTAAACATTTTTAAAAATAACATTTCTAAGAATGTTACTCTAAGAATGACTTTTAAATGTGTTTGATTCACTCATTAAATTCTTGAGAATCTTACAAACTATGGCTAAGAATGAATCATTTATATGTTTGGTTAACACTAATATTCTCAATAATATTTTTTGTTTTACCAAAAATACCCCCTTAACAAATAAAAAAATTGATCATTACACACATTAAACCCATATTTAAATATATTTTACATATAATTAATAGTTATTTTCTCGACTCTAAAAAAATTATTATTATTTATTTGTTATTATTAGTTATTTATTAAAATTAATTAATTATTTAGTAACATTATTAATAATTATTGAATATTAGTTATTTATTATGACTATTATTAATTATTGTTATTATTATAATAATTTTTATTATTTCATATTAATTATTTTATTAACTTCCATAAAATTATTATTTTTATTATTAATTATTTAATATTTATTATTATTATTTAATATTAATTATTTTTTCAACTCTCAAAAATATATTATTATTATTATTATAATCGAAGGATAAAATTGCGTTTTTAATTTTAAATGAGGGTAAATTTATTTATGTAATTTTTTTAAAATATTCCTTTTCCATGAGAATGTTAGAATCCCATTGGAGAGGGTGAAATAAAAAATAAGAAAAATTTTGTGTTTTTTTATTCTTAAAAATATAACTTTTTCGAGAATGTTCAACTGTAGAAATTTGTCATTCTCAAACCTAAATTCCTGAGATTATTGATATATTACACAAATCACACACCATTTAAAAAAAATCTAATGATATATATAATCATATAATCCAAGAGAGAGGTGTACTCGTTTGATGTGTGAAATATCATGAAAACTCACACCTTATCGAACATGTGATTCCATTGGAATTTGGAATGTAAGCCCTATCCAAAAAGAGTTAAGCCCTAGCCATATTTAATTGAAATTAACTTTTTTTTATTAACACACTGATTTCTCGTAAGAAAAGTAGAACAAAGCGACAAGGCATACGCCAATTTGAGAATATAAGCATTCAGAGGTGGGATAGTATTATTCTCCGTGATGCCGCCTTTAGAAGATTCGTCAACATAGTTGACGAGAGATGAAGCCAATATGCAGAAGTAAACCAAGAAAAAGATATTAACAAAGGGCCAAATTAATATTGTGGTGTTTAGCTCTTGTGGAATTTGGAACGGACGGAAAGTGATGATGATCAAGCACATCTCACCAAACATATATGGCAAAATGGACCAAAAGGATCCCTCATTTTGCCACTAAAATCAAGATTTACCTAACACACCAACCTCCCACCACATATATGACAATTGAAACGAAAAATGAAAGTGAAATTATTATGGTCTACCTCGCTATTTCTTCTTTAAGTGATTATGGTGATATATTTAAAATGATATATGTTTTTTAATAAAAAAAATATAATTATAATATTTAAAATTACCACCATAAGGCTGATTTTTTTAATATTATATTTAAATACTATAGTAATAAATATATTTAACGTATTTTTTTAAAAATAAATTAACGAAATAAAAGTTTTAAAAAAAACCAACAAATACAACAACAATACGGAAATTGATTAATTTTATTAAGAATAAAGGTCTTGTACATTACTTCAATATTGAATGACATTTTATAAATAGTGAATTCCTTCCATTTAACTGCTGATTCATGTGATATTATTTTCATGAACAAACATACCAAACTATAGAAAAATTAGATGTTAACAGATATTTAATTATCTAATACTTAAATTTATTGATATTTTTAAAACCATTAAAATAAAATGAGATGATGAAACATTAAATTATCTTAGAATTGTATACACCTTGATCCACGTAGTGAAAATTTATAATCAGACAATTAGATGGATAATACAATGCATATAAAAAGTTGTTCAATAAAATCTTATCCTTACTTTTTAGCCATATATATGCAATATGCATTACAGATGGTTTTTTTTAAAAAAAAAAA
>QANU01033545.1:214835-262968 GCA_003254905.1 Nissolia schottii
GGAGCCGCTGGGAGAGACGGCGGTGGAGGTGTTGGATTTTATCATTACATCACGTCAGATTACTAAGGATAAAGGGATTGCATAAATACCTGAATCCATGGTTTAGCGATAGGAACCCCTTGGCGCAACTGATCACGAACGAGAACAGGGGTTTCGTGGTCTTCCTCAACCAAACCTCCTTAGTTCCTCAATGGGACTTTCTGTTTCTCTTCCAGATGGGGAGAAGTGAAACGTTTTCCGATTTGGTGTATTGGGGACCATAACCGTTCCTCATGTATTTAAGCTCACCAGGGTTCCCATTATCCCCTGATGGGCCAATACTGGTGGTATCTACCCATTTGGGCCCACATTCACTTTTCCTTAAGTCTAAAAGGCTTTTAACCAAATAATTAGATCACCGAATTAAGCCATACATGATAAATAGCTAATATAATCGTTAACGAATATGAGCCCACAAATATTGGAAATATAAATTTCCAACAGGAGGGGCTGGGGTTCGAGAGAGGGATGAGAGGATAATAGATGGGGATGGGTTGGGATAATAGATGGGGTTGGGATGCTATTTGTATTTTTTTTTTAATTTTAATTAAGTCGGGTCGGGTGGGTAATTCAGGTCAAGTTTTATTATTTTGGGGGGGTTATGCCACGTGGCCACGTGGCATGCCGCGTCAGCGCCATTAGCGGCCACGTCAACGGAGTCACGTCAGCGGAGTCAACTCCCATCTAGCCCCAGGGACTAAAAACAAACTTTCAATTTTCGCGGAGACTAAAACTTTCATCCAGTGACTAAAACCAAATTTTTAAATTTTACAGGGACTAAAAACATAATTAACCCAAGAAAATATGTGAGATAGGCATTTATACATAGAAACGGGGGTGAGGGAGAGAAAGCACTATTAGGTAAGATTGGAACAGTACAGAGAAAAGGTTCCATGAGTCACGGTTGGAAGCCACACACGCATAATGAGGTTCCATAATCAAGTGGAAAGTGTGTAGAAGTTCTAGTGGTAACAGCTGCAATCAAAGAGTGAGAACTGTGTTAGGTGAGTGGTAGCATTGTCGTTATTGCTGCAACAGTGGTCCTACCTCTTAGGCTATGTTTGGAGAAAGTCAAGAGAGGGGATGATGATAAAGAAGGGCATGACCAATTTTTAATAAACTTTGTTTAGAAGAGATTTAAAGGGCGGAAATGAATGATCATGGTTGTAACTTCCCAAATCTTGTCCCTCCAAATTGAGGGATAAATGAAAGTTTGTGATACATTTTTTTCATTCCTCCTTTCTTAGACCTTCAAAATATTTAAACATAATAATGATATTATCTCTTTCACTTCTCCTTTTGTCTTTTCATCTCAAACTATTATGAATCACTCATTGCCACCATCAATGAAACTCCCAAATATAGCCTCAAGAACAAATAGATTGTTCATCACCAAGTGGAAGCAATTATTAGAACAAAATAAGGGTCCACCATTTTGCTTTTTCCAACCTTTAGAGGTAACTTAACATTTTGATTTTAGTGCATTCAAGTCAAATAAAGCCAATAATCTGCGCGATATGATGGTTTATTTCTTCCATTATCAAATAATTATCCACATTTTAATTTTAGTATCTTTTAGAATAATGGTCTATTTTTTTAATTTACACAACATTAATTATCTATTTTTAATGTCTCTGTTTAATGAATTTAGTGAAAAAGAGATAAAGTAATACATGAAGAAATTAATAGGAATAATTTTATAAAGTATTATTAACTTTACCTAATTTTAAAAAAATTTAATATTTTTTAATACTCATACAAAATGAAAAGTGAACCATTATTTAAGAACGGAATCTTATCCTCCCATCCTTTCTATCAGCTTCACTATCAAACAGTAACTTATGAAACTGCGATCTAAAATTATGAACACGTACATTCATCAAAATGTCTTATTTTTAATACATTGTTTATGTGTACATGTTTATGTACATAATAAAATGAGAAATAGGAGAACTGAACTGATCTCTGTAGCCATATGCATCTTAGGTTATATATGTTGTTAATTTTTTATGTAAAAAAAATTTAATTGAAAGATAATATAAAAGAATTTCACAATTTTAGAGTATGACAATTTCATACAAAAAGAAAGTAAAATGTTTAATGGAAAATGAAAAATAAAAATGTTATAAACATTTATTGAATTTTATGTATTTTTATTATTTAAAAAAATGAAAAATAGTAAAAAAATTGAATCAAAATTTTTGCCTAATTTATTTGCCAATATATATGCTTATTTTTAGACGTGACCACTTTGATCCATTCAACCATTACATTTTTGTTTATTCCAAATATTATGGAAGTTGTAGAAATATAATTAAAAACTACTGATGTGACTTAAAGAAATCAGTGACATAAACTTTTTGTGCATTTTCTATTTAGCATGACTAATAAAATTCCAAGGCCAATATATTCTTGTACGGGCGTATCCAGCTCGTTTGTATAAACTAATTAGTCTCCCTTATATTTTCCTCTTTTTCATTTATTAAATGTCTTCCCAATAATTAACAATCACAATTTCCATGGAAATTGCAATCCAGAGTCCTTATAAAAGGAGACTTGAATCAGAAGTTTGATATATTGTCGTCAAAGGCATATAGGTTAGTGTCCCCTCCCTTCTTTTTTTCAAATTAAAAAGTCAAGTAATTAATTAATGGGTACCACTACCAGAGGTTATTCCATCGTTGTTGTTTTCTTCTTCATGTTCATAGCATTATGTTCAGCCTTCCCTAGCAAGAGGAAGCAATACACACCATGCAAACACTTGGTCCTTTACTTTCACGACATCATTTACAATGGAGCCAATGCAGCTAACGCAACATCCGCAATAGTTGCGGCTCCACAAGGTTCCAACCTAACCAAATTGGCGACTCAGTTCCACTTCGGTGACATAGCGGTTTTCGATGACCCCATCACAGTCGATAACGACCTTCATTCCAAACCTGTTGGGAGGGCGCAGGGCTTTTACATTTACGATACTAAGAACACTTACACTTCTTGGCTTGGTTTCACCTTTGTTCTTAACAGCACGCAGCACCAGGGAACTATTACGTTCGCCGGTGCTGACCCCATTATGCAGAAGACGAGGGATATATCGGTGACAGGTGGCACCGGGGACTTCTTCATGCATCGGGGAATTGCCACCATTGTCACTGATGCGTTCGAAGGCGAAGTTTATTTCCGCCTTCGTGTCGATATTAAGTTCTACGAGTGTTGGTGATGATATTAAAATTACTACTCCATCTTGCAAATGAATTAGAGTATNTATATGATGATGATCTTTCAATAATTATGATGAAGATGATGAGCTATTATGTTATAATTGTTGCTTTAAGATGATGATGAACTATGTTTATAATGATTAACTGTTGCATCCACTATTGAACTGTGCACATGATGATGATGATGATGGAAAAACCCCCTCTTGGAGGGCTGAGGGTTCGACTTTTGGGGAAGGTCTTAGTTCCGGTCGAGTCGTAGGTCCGACCCCCACGCCATCCGTTTGATGGTCACCTCGGTCGTGGTTGGTGAGAATTACGGGGTCAAGACACTGCAGGTGAGACCCTTCAGGTGAGGCGCTACCTGGGCGCCACGATGCGAGCTGTAAAGTGTGGTTGTAGTGGTGTGGCCGCAGCTACAAGGGACGAGGACGGAACCGCTACTAAGGCTTGCCTTATACCGCGGGAGTAAAATGAATTTCAAATGAATTTCCAAAGATGATGATGATGATGTAGTATTGTAGCTATGTGAATTGTATGATGAGGATTTTGATGTCGTAGTATAGCTATATGAATCGTATGATGATGTTTGAGTTAGGAATTAGATTAGCAGACAGATGACGTAGATAATGAAGAATAGATCCCCCGAGCACCTAGTAACATAGGTAAAGCTGCTCAGGCTTAGTATGAACATTCATAACTAGTAGGGCTTTAGCGTAACTGTAACACTTAGAGATCCCTGAGCGGCGGAACCATAATTGGGTATAAAATGAGTTATAACGACTAAGGTTTCCCACTGAGAACGCAGTGTTCTCATCCCCCACTCCTTTATGGTTCTAGGCGAGCACGACAAGGATGCAGAGGACGTCAGAGCAGTGCAAGCAGTACAAGGACGAACAACACTGAAGAAGATGGATAAAGGAATAGAGAAATCAGAGATACGATAGAGATATCGCACTAGTCCTTAGTCAGTAGGCTATATGTTTGTATTGTTATATAATTGTAGGTAGCATTTATGATAATACTTATGTAAATGTTTGTGATATGTGTTATGGACCACTTGTGTGCATATTGATTGATGTTGTAATGTTAGAATAATTATCCGTTAAGTATAACGCTTTAACGTTTGCTTTATAAATTCTATCTGACGCACGGCTCATATTTTATTCCATATGTATGTAAAGAAAAAGTTTCAAAACGGTCCATATTTTCTGAATAAGAATTATTTTCAAAGCTAAAAGTAGGGAAGAATTATTTTCAAAGCTAAAAGTAGGGGCTATAAGTAACCCCAACCAAAGAAGAAAACAACCTAGTGAGCATTGTTTACAACGTACGGGTAAACAGTTAGCTAGGGTGTTTCAGAGACCGGTTTGCAGCCTAACAACCCTGCATCTGTTATCAACTCGAGGGCATACTTGCGCTGGGAAATAGAGATTCCTTGAGGGCTGCGAGCTATCTCCAAGCCAAGGAAGAACTTCAGGTCTCCAAGATCCTTAATTTTGAACTGGTGGTCAAGGAATGCCTTGATGCTGCAGATAGTTTCCCAATCATTGCCACTTAGAATGACATCATCCACATACACAAGTAATGCAGTAAAGCATTCACCCGAGTGTTTAAGGAAGAGAGAATGATCAGATTTTGATTGGCTGAAACCTTGGGAGATCAGGGCAGATGACAATTTGGAAAACCATTGTCTGCTTGCTTGTTTTAGCCCATACAAGGACTTCATCAATTTACACACTTGATTGGGCTTAGGTGACTTGAACCCTTGAGGCAGCTTCATGTATACCTCTTCATGTAGATCTCCATGAAGAAAAGCATTGTTGACATCCAGTTGTTGCAAGTGACAACCCTTAATTAATGCCAAGGAGAGGAGTAACCTTATGGTGGACATTTTTGCAACAGGGCTGAATGTGTCAAGGTAGTCAATTCCATGGGTTTAAGTGAACCCCTTTTCAACTAATCTGGCCTTGTGTCGTTCAATGCTACCATCAGCCTTTAATTTGACCTTGTACACCCACTTGCAGCCTATGGGGGTCTTGCCTGCAGGGAGATCAACAATTTCCCATGTGTGGTTCTGTTGCAAAGCTGATATCTCAGCCTGTATTGCATCCTTCCAGCACTCCTCCTTGACAGCAGCTGAATAGCTTGTTGGTTCAGACACAGAGGCAAGGTTCAGGGAAAAATGCCTCTGAGTTGAGGAGAGGTTATCATAGGATATGATAGAGTTGAGGGGATAAGGTGTGACTTGGTTGGTTGCAGCAGAAGGTGAGGGAAGCAGGATGTTGTAATGATATTCCTTCAAGTAAGAAGGGGCATTCTTTGGTCTAGTTGATCTTATGTTGTGGTCAGCAGCTGGAGGCTAAGACAAAGTACCAGAAACAACATCGGGAATGGCATCCACAGGACGGACAGCAGGCACAGCATCTCCCACAGCAGGAGTATCTCCCAAGTCAGGAAATGTAGTAGGAAGTATTAACTCATTGCTGGAATGGGCCTGCTGCAAGTGACTGGAGCTATGAAAAGGGAAATAGTTTTCATAAAAATGTACATTTCTGCTAAGGAAAACCTCCTTGGAAGACAAATCATATAGAATGAAGCCTTTTGTACTAGCTTTGTAGCCCAAGAACACACATTTTCTGGCTCTGTTGTACATCAAGCTTTGATCTATGTCTGGTAAGAGATGTTGCATAGGCAAGGCAGCCAAAAACTCTTAGAAAAGTGAGGTCAAGGTCTTTGTTGTGGAGAACTGCAAAAGGAGACTGAGATTGGGACCCCTTTGAGGGAATTTTATTCATCAGAAAGCATGCATGCAATTTGTGCACCAGATTCTGCCTTGTGCAGTAAGGAAGTGAGGGAATGGAAATGAGGAGAATGAAAAAGTTGTATTGCATCTGATGGCAATGCCATTTATATACAGCCTTAGTTGCTTGCACACCAAGCTAACTAGTATAACTAACATATAAGCAACTCTAACTAACTACAACAAACTTCTTAGTTAGGTAAATTAAAAGTGGTGTTATTAATTTACACACTATTAAGACATGAATATAAGGATATGAGGACAAAAATTTTGTTTGGTTATGAAGATAAGTACAAAAGTTTTTTGTGTATTTTTTGTACCCGTTTTGCTTAGACACGGAGGCATGGACAGAGAGAGAATTTTAATGAAACTATGAATGATTAGGAAGAAGACCAAAATGATATTTTAAGTCATTTGTCATGTTTTTATGTTTTGTCACCCCAAAACCAAACATGATCACATATATAATAAATTGGGCTTTATATATCATCACTGAAACATAATACAAGACTAATTTTTAATCTTATTTTTTATGTCTCTATACACATCTCTATATTTTAAGCATGCCTTAACAACCACATGAAACCTTATAGTTTTATCTTCTACTTCTCCTTTTCACCTGTATGCATGAATGAAGATTCCGACAATAGACAACTTTGTCTTCATCATGGCAAATTCAAAGATATATATCATCGCTCCAAAAAGAACACAAAAAGTTTTTTATCCGATAAATTCTATAGCTATATACGGCCATACGGGGGTACGAGATAATAAGATAAAATTCATATAGAATAATTGGCATCCACGGTGAGTAAAGTTTTTTTATACTCACATTCAATCAAATCTTGTTAAATAAAAAATAGTTAATTTTTTCCTTTATTATTTTAAAATTTATAAATATAAAATAATTTAATACAATGACAAAATAAAAAAATTATAATAAATGCCAAGTATTCTCAAATTTAATTACATGGATGAAGTTCATGTATAATTTTACACATAAATCTCAATCATAAATATTTTGTCCATATTTTTAATCACCGTATCAAACACATCCCAAAAATCTATCATTTAAAAAAAAAAAAACATTGTGTTGTGCTGTGTATGAACTTCACATTAGTAAATTATATAAAAATAAAGGTGATTTCACACCCTGCACCCCTCTACCCGGCCAGCCACAAAGTTCTACAACAATGATGTTCAACCAAACTCTAATGGAAAAAGCTACTAAAGCGTTCTATTTGTGTTGTGCCTGAAAATAAAATCCTTTCCTTACTTGGATTTTCTGCTAGCTGCTCCTATCTTTCTACCCTTAAAAAAATATAATTTATTATTGTATTAGCTTAAAAAAAATAATTACATTCATTAATTTTAGTATAATAGTCTCTGCTCAACATACAAGCTTATTTATTAATCCTTTTGCTTCGTCAAACTTAACCCTAATTTAGAGACAGCTTCGTCAATGATTATTAAGCTGTTATTCTAAATCATTTAACGTGACTTATTATATTACAGTAACCTTAGTATTTCTTTGACCATAGGAACATATTTTCAGAAGACATTCGTACCATCATTTTTTTTAAGTACTTGTTTGTGTTTTTTTGAATAGTTCACGTTTCTGCCACTCTTCCTCAAATGTAACTTAAAAAAAGTGTGGGTGTTATGGGGATTCAGTTGAAGAAAGACCACTAGCTGACAAGTATCCACTCGACAGTGCACTACACACAATCAACGGTGATGGTTGAAAGTTTGAAAAATTAAAAGATAAAAGTTATAAAAAAAAACAAATTTATTTAAAAGGTTTTCTTTTGTTGTGCATTATCTGTGTTGAGCTATACATCATTTTTCACACAGGGTACTTGAATAATAAAATCAAACAACATATAATAATATGTGAATGCACAAACTAGACGTAAGAACAGTCATATATTGTTGTATCTGAGCGGAGGGGGGGAGCGACGCTAATTATGCGCACACATCACTACTCAACACATAAGCACGCGTGCTGCATTCTCTTGCTCTTGTAGTGCTAACAATGCATGTAATTTCTTTTGTACGATACAACATCTAACTGTTTTGCGGCAATTTGAATGGCCATGTCACCGCAGCTATATATGGCAATTGGAGACGCTTCTTTGATCTGCTAAATTACATTTTTTTTCTTAGGGGGTGCAGTGCTCTTAGAGTCATCAAACATTCCACCTTCCTTCTAATTCACGCAATTAGTTACAAACACTATTTCTTAGTGAAAGGCACAGCTTTTTTGTCCTTACGGACCCTTCTTGAATTTGCGATCCTGAAGCTTTCTTAAAGGAATGTTTATAATTTAATCTATATACAATCCATCCTGATAGAAAAAAGAAACTCAATATCGGGGTGTTAATGAACACTGCGGTGGTTATAATTGGTGGAAGTACCAGTTGCTGTATGTTATATGTACGATGTTCGCTGCTCGTTTAGAGCTTTAAAAAATATAATAACATTTACCTCACAAAAGTTTAATGACATAAAAAAAATAATGTTATATGAATTTTATGTTAATTTTATTAGAGCCTCGCCTTACGTAAAGATATAATACAGATAACTTTTATAAGAAAAAAACAACACTTTCCCTTAAATTAACTTTTTGAGTTGAATTAAACTCACTTAATTCTTAATATGATATTAATGTTTATCCTATGTTTTTGTGTCCCTACAACTTTAATAAAAAGGAACCCTCACCTTTTAAATTAGTTTGAAATTGAGTTAGATTTACTCAATTCTTAATAAAAGTATACACAGACACAAAGTTGTTAATGTTACTATACAAATTTAATTTGTTAAGATATAAAATAATTCAATTATATCTGTTCGCTAGTTAAACTTGTAGGTGAAATGATATTAGAATTTTGAAGGTTAAGCCATCTAAACTTTGATTATTGTCGTCTCATAGAAGCGGGGCTTGGTTTGGACAATGGAGAGCCATAGTCCTCCCAAACTTTTTATAAAAAAAAATAAAGAATCCATATTTGGCAATAAGCTAGGTGGTCTAGTTGTTCGTATTCAACCTAGTTTAATTTGGTCTAGTTGAGCGTGTTCAAATCCCACCACCCACAGGTTTTTCTTTTACTTTAAAAAATGGTAAGATGTTGTAGTCCCCTCTCAAGCAGACCTAAAAGCAATTATTCAAATTGGATTATCAATTCTAAAGGCTCAAATATTGTAATTTTTATTGTTTCATTTTGAAAAATAGTATTTTCAAAATCAACTCTAGCTTTTAGAATTAGTTTTACCAAAAGTTATATTGATATTTTATAGTCCTTCTTTTTAAAATTATTTTTTCATGTTATTTATTTAATTTAAATTTGATTTATGTGTTGTGTAACTAGTCTTAATTTATTTTTTATTATATAATTTATAGTGTAAAAATTTTTCCATCCTAAAATTTTTCGTCAAGTTCCGCCATTGTTGCCACTCTCTCCATTAAAAAAGAGAAATTTGAGCAAAGACAAGTGAAGCAATACAATGTTTACGCTTCATTCCCAAATGACTCTTGCATGGGCAGCGTCTTGTCATATAAATTTCTTTAGACACACACAAAAATGTGATTGATCTCATATATACTTAAATACATATTTAATAAATTTTGTAGGGCTCACAAATTTGTGTGTGTTTAACAAAATAATTAAACATGTGTCCACTTAAAAATATTTTAAATTCTTTTGCACATGCATTTTCTATATACTTATTATCATGACTAAAAGAATGAAATGTTGAGATATAAAATAATTCATTTATTTGTACGTACCCACCAACAACAGCGTAAACTTTTTTTTTTTTGGTTAAATATGACAAGTGCTGCATGCTTGTAATAGAAGACAAATCTTTTTAAATTATATTTCAAAATATTTGTTTTTACAACCGATAACTGTTTTCATGAAAGCTATACCGCATTATTCTCCTGCTCTTATATATAAAAGCACGTTACACTTGAATCATAATGACCCAAGCTAAATTAACTACCTCGTCCAACGCAAGCTTATACTAGTACCCATCTCTTTGTTACTTTTCTCAATATTCCAAAAAATAGCTATAGCAATGGCTGTGAAAGGTTCCCTCATTGTTGTTTTCTTCATGTTAATTGCATTATGTTCAGCTTTCCCTGGCCATGGCAATAGGAAGAAGCCATACACACCATGCAAACGCTTGGTCCTCTACTTTCACGATGCCATTTACATTAATGGTCAGCACGATCGAGGCGAACGCGACCTCGGCAATAGTCGCCGCTCGACAAGGCTCTAATCTAATCGTTTTAGCGACTCAGTTTCACTTTGGGGACATTGTGGTTTTCGATGATCCCATCACACTAGATAACCACCTTCACTTCACATTTGGGATACTAAGAACACTTACACTGCTTGGCTCGGTTTCACCTTCGTTCACCATTACGTTCGCCAGTGCGGACTCCACATTGCAGAAGACCAGGGATATATCGGTGACAGGTGGCACCGGCGACTTCTTATTCATGCACCGAGGGATTGCGACCCTTGTGGGTGATGCTGTTGAAGGCGACGTTTATGTTCACCTTCATGTTGACATTAAGTTTTACGAGTGCCGATAAAGATTAAAATGTTATTTATTGTGCTGCTGCTTTAAACTACATAAGAATGGATGATGTGTTGTGTGTAAGCATGACCGTCAAATGGGTCGAACAAAAAATATGCATATTTTTAGGATTCTTATCATTTTCACACGAGAATTCAAATCCTAGAATGTTACACCACATTAATGCTTGAAAGTTATTTAATGTATGATATATCTCTCAGTTAAAATATGACATCAATTTACACATTCAAAAAATTATTTGATATCAAATTAGTTTAACTTAGGATTAATATAAAAAAGAACTAATGTGATATCATATTTTAATTTTTAGAGTCCATTTAAGGTGAAAAACCTTTTGGAGAGTGAGTTTCAATCACACGAAACTTTTAGAAATTGAAGTGTTTATTTACTATTTTATCTATACACATTAATATAAAGGATTCCTTAAAAAAAATATTTTTGGTATCCAAATCTTTTTCCCATTTTTATTCTTGTAAATGCTATAATATTACTAACCTCTTACTAGAACCATGATATATTCTTGTTTCAGTTCTTTCTTTTAAACTATGACCAACTAATTGGTAACTAACTCAAGAATTTTTTAATTGAATTTCGTACTTACTTAACATATATGAAGTGCCTGTCAAACCCACTAAGTATAATATGCATGCTTGCCGCTATTATATGGACGTTAATATATTCAACTTTTATCGTGAATGGAAATTAATATTTTGTATTAACACAGCGTTTTCTCATAAGAAAACTATGTAACCCAAAGGGACAACGTACATATGCGCCATTTGAGATCCAAGGTGCTTAATAAATCAGGAACATGTATAATATTCAATGGCATTACTGAGCACGAACCTACCTTTCTCTGTGAAGGCCGCCTTAGATTCGGTAAAATAATTGATGAGAGATGAAGCTGGCTCCACTGTGCAAACGCAGACCAAAGAAAAGAGATTAGAAAAAATGGATGATCAAGCATGACTTACTAACCCTAAGTGGCAAAATATAGACCAAGAAAGATCTTCATTTGCCCCTTAAGTCAAGTTATACCATACCTAACACCACCAACGTCCCACGGAAACTGGATTGCCAACACGTGAACAAAATATTGTTACTGAAATATATGAGAACAGAAAAGTATTTAACTAGTAGCAATAACATATAGTAATTAGGAAATCAACAAGTTGTTGAAGGAGTAGTAAGCAATTTGGTCTCCCGTAAGATGATGACACAAATCAATAATGTCTCCACAATTTTAATTAATGAAAAATATAGTAATTAGTAACATAATCAAATAAGCATGTGTTAACTGAAGTCAACTAATTTTTTTGGCGCTTAATTAACTATCTGATAAAAGTTTTGACCATATAGTTGGTAATATGAAAAATTAATATATTGGTAATGAGGAGCATAACCAACTAGGCATGGGTTAATTGGAATAAAAAAATTACTTATATTCACTATCTAATAAAACAAAAAAACACTTTTTTTTGTAATACTTAATTAGATAACAATACAAAATTCTTTTTAATCTGACAATGCATTAAAATTTAGAGTTATGTTATATACTCATTTATTGTTAAGCACCATGTTAACTCATGTCTCATTCATTATTAAATAAGATTTTAATAAGATCTATATCTTAACGAAATCTCATCCAATAATAGATGAAATGTAAGTTAGTTCAATATCTCCCAATAAACAAGTACAAATATAATTTCTCTAAAATTAAACTCATAATATCCGATTAGTCTTTCCTCTTATTAATCCATTTATTAAATAATTTCCTCGTACTAATAATAGTGATTGTTGTCGTGAAAGCGTAATCTCCAGCCAGCCCTTGTAAGTAAGGACACCTGAATCAGAAGTGAGCCAACCTAAGTCATCCAAAGCTTCTTTTCTACTTAGAACTGATGAATTACTATTAACCTCTCTCTCTCTTAATTTTTCTCACACCAATAGCAAGTAATGTAATGGGTGTCAAAGGCTCCTTCATTGCTCTCTTCATGTTCATTGCATTATGTTCAGCCTTCCCCGGACATAATAGCAATAGCAAGAGCAAGAACAAGAAGCAATACCACGTGACACCATGCAAACACTTGGTGCCTCTACTTCCACGACATCGATCATTTACAACGCCGCCAACGCAACCACCTCCGCAATAGTCGCGGCTCGACAAGGCTCTAACCTAACCGAGTTGGCGACTCAGTTCCACTTCGGGGACGTAGTGGTTTTCGATGACCCCATCACACTCGATAACGACCTCCATTCCAAACCTGTTGGGAGGGCGCAGGGCTTTTACATTTGGGATTCCAAGAACACTTACGCTAGCTGCTTGCCTCGGCTTCACCTTTGTTCTTAACAGCACGCAGCATCGGGGACATATCGGTGACAGGTGGCACCGGAGACTTCTTCATGCACGGGGGGGGGGGGGATTGCCACCCTTATGACTGATGCTTTTGAAGATGATGCTTATTTCCGCATCCGTGTTGATGTCAAGTTCTACGAGTGTTGGTCATCTCAACATTAATTAGTTATGGGAAATATTAAAATATGTTTATATCTTGTTGTTCTCTCACAACACATTATATGAAATCCATTTTTTATAATATGGATCCTATGTTATGAGCATATGATAAGGGTGTAAACATATTTTAACATCTACAAGTAACAAAGTGGAATTAATCATGTTCTAGTATCAAGCAATGGATCTATGTAAGACATTGTGTTTCTCTTCGCGGAGAGTGGTCAATGTTGTATTGTATCCTTTAAGTTTTGAAGTGTGTTTTATGTCAGCAAGTATATTATATTGTATGAGATATTTTTGAGTGAGCACGTACTTAAAAAATATACACACAAAAAATTGTGTCCCATAAGATTTATTAAATGTGTTTAAAAATCTATCACCTTTTTACATGTAACGTGTTCACCCATAAATATCTCATATTGTGCTTCCTTTTCACTAGTATTTTTTTTATTTAATAAAGATTCAAGAAATAGAATAATTTGTCTTCATTATTGATGGTTACGATGTTACTTAAATTATATATTTGAGAAAACTTATATACCTAACGTTTTAAGATTGAGTCAAGATGTGATATTCGACTTATTTTTTTTATTGTGCTTCACGAACCATGAACTAAAACTGAATTGGAGTACAAAAAATTGAAAGAGTGATTACAAGAGAATGAATCTTTTCAATTTAATTTATTATCAATTGTTATTAAATGTAATCGCTAATCATCAATTGAAGTAGTGAGATCCACGTATAACATAAAAAATAAAAAGAATTGATGGTTAAATATTATGTTTAACAACAATTAATAATAAATCAAATTGAGATCATCCCTTGACTTGACTACGAAGTAAGGTTAGAGATTCTTTGTTTTCGGACCCAATTACAATATCTTTGTTTATTGGTCATGGATGAAAGAAACATCAAATAACGACTTGCAGCCCAACTAACAATAGGGCACTATCCAGTTCGCCCAGTGGATAAATTGCAAGCCCGTGTTGACCCAATAAGAAAAGAATAAATATTTATTTTGTAAGAAAACTTATCACCCAAATATATTTTAAGTGATTTTTAATTCAATTTATTAATAAATGTTTGCCTATTTCATGGATAAAAATTCCTAATCATAACATTAGACTTTAAACAACCCCAGCCAATGCATGTGACCTCCACAATTAGAAAAGGTTGCCATCGTTCACATTTCACACCCTTTCCGTAGTCACTTTTCAAATTCCAATCTAATAATTATGTGCCAGTTCACTTCAGCAATCGATTAGATAAATAATATGAAGGATAAGACAATTGAACAAATCATATACATTGAATCTCACTTTTTTCCCTATTAAAGACTATTGCTATATATAGTGATAGTGGAGTGGATATGGCACCACCACTCCATTTTGCAAATTGAAATATTTTAATTATTAAGTAGGAATGAGCACTGATCACAAGTCACCATGGATTAATTACATTTTACTGGAAGACATCGTAGTCCCGCTCTTTCTAAGGTTAATTAATTTCTGAAGCATAAAATTAATTAAATATATTTTGTAGATTTTACCTACACATACTTTTAGGTCTCCATGCTATCCACCGTCAAGAGCAGTGATTAATCTCTTCCCACACTATAGACTTATTCAAGGGGTGAACGTTGACCAAAAGGTTTTAAAGTTACTTTATGCCTATTACGAGGTTTTAAAACTACTCCATACTCAAGACGATAATTAAAGCCTTAACATTTAGTTAAAAAATGAGAAGACGCTTACCATGTTACCTCATGTGATCCTTTCTTACCTATACATACTAAACTTAATTTATGAAATATTTAAGTGTAGAAAAAATCTTATTTAAATTCTTAGCACAAGTATCGTCATCGGACACAATCATAATATATGTATTATTTTTAGTTTAATTGTTATTCATAAAGTTTTTTTTTCACACTTAAAGAATAAACTCATCCTTTGCATACCCTACCCCTAGCTAGTTTGCTGTATGCCTCTAGACACAACACCAACCTCAACCTACTATCGTGATTCTTCTTTGTGGTCAACAACTCACTCCGAGAATTTGGTTGTGTTGCGCCAGAAACACTTCTTCCTATCCTAGTTTTCTGGTCCCGAATGCCAAGTAGTGGCATCCTCTATAGTGCATCCAATAATTCCAATAGTCGTAGACATAAAGCTAAACGAAAAATTAAAATAACCTATCCTCGAGTGCAATTTTCTCATTGGTTGACAATGATAATAATCATAATACCTTTAAAGCCAAGCTTAGCTTCCAATTTCAATACCTAATGTTGAAGAACAAACCAACGAATAATGTTGAATTACTTGAAAGTCTTCACTCGGATATATTTAATTAATTAATCCCAACAATTGCTTTACGTATTCCCACCCTACACTGCTTATAAATTTCAACTTCACGATCCTATTTCTTTCATCAATTGAGGCCAAGCAACAACAAAAACAATGGAACAATCCATGAGGCTCAATTTCATTTCAGCTCTATTCCTCTTGTTCCTCCTAATCATGGTGGGAACGCCATCTTCTTCTGGTGCTCCCACCAAATGGAGAAAAATGGCTCGCGAGCCGTGCAAGAGGTTGGTGTTTTATTTTCACGACATCATTTACAATGGTCATAATTCCAAGAATGCAACTGCAGCTATCATTGGTGCACCCTCGTGGGCCAATAGAACCATATTGGCGGGAAATAACCACTTCGGTGATCTGGTTGTTTTTGACGACCCAATCACATTGGACAATAACCTGCACTCGCCTCCAATCGGACGCGCGCAAGGGTTTTACATTTATGACAAGAAAGAGATTTTCACGGCTTGGCTCGGTTTCTCTTTTGTGTTCAATTCTACCCATCACAAGGGTAGCATCAACTTTGCCGGTGCTGACCCTTTGATGAACAAGACTAGGGACATTTCGGTAATTGGCGGTACTGGCGACTTCTTCATGACTAGGGGTGTGGCCACGCTCTCCACGGA
This sequence comes from Nissolia schottii, assembly GCA_003254905.1. NCBI lineage: Eukaryota > Viridiplantae > Streptophyta > Magnoliopsida > Fabales > Fabaceae > Nissolia > Nissolia schottii. The sequence continues at coordinate 230,993 of QANU01033545.1, forward strand.
TGCGTTTGAGGGTGAGGTTTACTTCAGGCTTCGGGTGGATGTTAACTTGTTTGAATGTTGGTAATTGAATAAATTTGGCTAGAAGAATTTTTCCCTTTGGTTTTGTTATGTCGCTTTTTCTATTTGTTGTGATGCCTTGAATTGATGTAATGGTGGTGGTAGGAATTCTGTTCTGTTTGTCTCAAGCATTCAAAAATTTACTTGATATGGCGGCACACACCCTAAGGTCCGTGCAGTCACTTTGTTCGCATCCTTCAAAATCAAATAATGATGAGCTACCAACAATATCTCAGGCGGGAATGGGATCTTTTCTTGTTGTGGGAAGGTTACTTTCTTGGAAATTTGTAATTTCTTCACACAAACGTACGAACGTGGTTTTCTCTCTTCCTTTATGATTGATTTGACTTGTCAGTGATTAGTTATCCAACCATTTTGATGCATCAGTTCATATATGGGAATGAATCTTCTTAAGTTTTTCTTTTTCCTTTTTTTTTCTTTTTTTTTTTGTTTATTGTTTATTTTTAGAGTTGGGTATGTGGGTGGAGACCACAAATTGAGAGATGCTACTTGTGTTTTCGGTTCTTAATTTCCAAAATTGATTTTATTAGAATTGATTTTGATGGAAAAATGATTATGTTTGGTAGTTTTTTCTAAAGTGATTTTGGCAAGATTTTGAATGGCGAAATTGAGTTTAAGAATCAAAGTAAACATGAAAATAAACAAGATAAAGTGTGGCTCGAAATAAATGCGTGTTTGGCTTTATGGTGTAAATTCTTAAAACCACTTCTGAACATCAAGAAATAGGAATTTTTTACTTTTTATGCATTCTAAAATCAATTCTAGCCTCCCTCAACAAACCAAACATACACTAATAATATGTTTGGTAACATCTAGAATTAATTTTACAGTTTAAGAAGTGAAAATTTTTCACTTATGGTAACAGTTAGAATAAAGTAATGTGAAGATTTCATTTTAGAAGATAAAATGAGTGATTTCACATATTCATCTATGCTTTAATGATAAAACACTCATTTTATCATTTAAAGTAAAATTCTTACTGTAAAAAATCTTTTCTCATTATAATTAATTCTAAACATTCTCACATAAAAATCAAAGATGCACTAGTGTGTTATATTGAAATCATTTCTAAAAATGCAAAACAAAACACACTCACTGTGATAGAAATCATTGGAGTGTTATCATATCATCACATTTTGTCACATAATTCTAGCAACTAATATCTGGAAGAAAAAAAAATTGTGTATATATATACAAAAGTGCGTGTATTTAATGTTATTATGTAAATTACGGGTTGATAGCATTTAGATTAAACATTTAATAATTTATTTATGACGCTGAAAATTTTATTCTGTATCTCGCTTGGGGTACATCTGACTTGGGTAATGATATATAGTAACTATTATTAGAGAGGTCAAACGAAATTTCACAGCACAAAATTGACTATAGCTTTGAGGAATAACGAGGAGACAAAAGTACATTGCTATAATTAGGGCAATCGTAATCCCGAAGCGATCAAGGAAAAGCACATGCAAGCAAATTAGAGAAAAGGTTCTTCCCACACGTTGAGCTGTTTCTATCAAATGATGGCGTGGAAGGGAAGACTTGACTACAGCTACTCATGTACAGTGAAACACAAGTGAGAAATCATAAAAATGATTTCGACCTCACTCTCTTACCCCCAAAACCTTAATTTACTGTGCATCAGCAGGAGAGGATCAACAAAGTTTACGTAATGGAGACAAAAATAATACATAAATATATAGAGGTTCACATAATTATATTTATATATCAAAAAATATATTATGTAATTTTTACTAAAAAATGTTTAGATTTAAAATAAATAGATAAAGAAAAGATTAAAATGTAGGTTGGTTTATTGCAATTACTTTTTATTTATCTCATTATGCGGGAAAATCTAGTAAAATATTGGGTATAAAATTATATATGCAACTATATGATCATACACAATCGGCACTTTATTGTATATAGATCTGCTCCGGAGAGTATAGAATTTATTCTAGATGAGGAGAAGTGAGGGTTTTCTTTTTCTTTCTTTTTTTAACTTTTAAAAGTGTGTAGAATTGATATTAATATTAACAAACGATTTTCTAAACATGCAATAAGTAAAAAAATCAACAGTTGAGTTGGACTCTAAATGTCATTTGCTGGTAAAATCAACTATCTAAGTAAAAAATCAATAAATGATGGATCAAGCAGCATGTTAATATAGAAACCTTAGGTGTCAATTAAATTCTCTTAAATATATGTACTTTTTACTCAGTTCTTCTGCTAAAAAAAAAATTGTTCATTACCTAAAAATTTTGTTATGAATTTTGCCTTAAAATTTGAAGGTAATCACGTCTCTTGCAAGTTTTTCTATGAATTGAAATTCACCTGTAATAAAATGATAGATGACTGATAGTTGCAAATTTCAACATTCACAATTAATTACCCGCAAATTTTTTCATAGGAACTGCAAACTTTTGTAGATAATTTTCTTGGCCAGTTGGGTGTTTGGGAGGAATTTTGCTGCAAATTTTTGCACATAAAACATTTTGCAGAAAAATTTGTAGATAGATTTTGCAACAAATTCTGCAAGTAAATTTCACAACGAATTTCACAAGTAGAATTCACAGCAAATTCTACATGTACATGCCATATTAAAATTCATAGCTTTTTTTAATTTGCAGCAAATTTTGTAAGTAACACAATAAAAATTTTACAATTGATTTTGCAATAATTCAATTCACTAATATTCAACAATTAACAAACCAATAAAGAAATATGTAAACCAATGAACATATTGCACCATACCAATGAAACATTAGATCAAAACTTTATTAATTATTTTGATAAATTAAAAGAGCAATACAATCAAGCTTTGTGGGCTTTTTAACTTTCAAAGCTCAATAATGAGTTACTAGACTCACAACATCCTTTCTTTTATAACTAAAATGTTTGTTTTCCCTCTTTGTGTTGTTCAATATGAGACTTGCGTTGTTATTATTAGGCTCACAGCACCCTTTCTTTTATAACTAAAAGTAGGTTTCCCCTCCTACCCTTTTGTTGTTCGATGTGGGACTTGGGGTTGTTATGCTAGTTGTACTGCCACTTATGGTGGAAGATTTAGCGAAAGAAATGTTCAAACCGACTATAAAATTATACAACAAAATCACATATATTAAGTGCCAAAAAATCTCTTAAAAACATGACTAAATATGAAAAACATTAGTTGGTAAGCAGTTTGCAGTATCATTAATCTATAGTATGTTGCGAACAAACATCCTTAAGTAACATTCAATGGTTCAAAGCACAAATCTCTCTCTCCCCTATCTCTCTTGTTCATCATTCACTTCACCAATTTTGTTCTATATATTTCATTAACAAAAGCACTCTCAAAATTAAGTGCAACCAAATGTGTTTTCCCCCTTTATTGCTACTCTTTGCTAACAAACTACTCATATTTGTTTCTCAAACCGCAATACCAACATTATTTCTACATGTTAATTCCTCCAAAGCTAGCATAATCTCCATTGTCACCACCACAATTTCAATGTGATGCCACATTTTCTATTTAATTCCCTGTATTTGTTTCCTTTTTATCTCATAAGCTCACTCTCAGTCACTCTCTCTCTATATATATAATCCTCTAATTTGTGTAGCAATTTTATGCCTTTTTTTAATTTTTACTTTTTTTTGTTTAATTATTATAATATGTACATTACAAAAAATTGAGTCAAAAAATGGGGAAAAGAGAAACTATGACTTAATTGGTTTTGGGGAATGGGTCTGAAATTTAGGAATAAATAACAAGACAAGAATATGAAAAACAAAAAAAGGAGACAAATAGTTGAGTTATAATATAGCTAATAATTTTTTTACACTCTTAATAAATATATAATAATAATAATAGTAATAGTAAATAATAACAACAATAATAATAATAATAGTGGTGGTGGTGGTGGTGAACGCAATGGCAGTAGTGGTGCTGAAGGCAAAGATAATGGTGGCAGCGATGGTGGTGGTGCTCCACAACAAATAAATTTGTAAGAAAAATTGCAGTAAAGTAAATTCGTAGCAAAAAAAATTATAGATAATCTGCAATAATTAAATTTATAGCTAAATTAACAACAAATAAATTTACAGCTAAATTTGCAATAAACTATTTGTGAGAAAATCTGCAAGAAAGCAAACTCGTAACTAAATTTGCAACAAAAAAATTTGTAGCTAAATATGCAATAAACTATTTATAAGAAAATTGCAGCAAAGCAAACTAGCAGCTAAGTCTATAGCAAAGAGAATTCTTAAGAAAACTTGTAGCACTAATTCGCAAGAAAATCTGCAGCAAAATTATTTCGCAACAAAATTGACAACAGAGTATTTTGCAAGAAAATTCGTAGCAAAATCTGCATGAAACAAAAGTCACAGCTAAATCCGCAACAAAAATCCGCAAGTAAGTTTGAAGATACTATTTCCTGCAGATTTATTTACGAAAATGGTGTTGACTGAACCTTTTGACAATTTTTTCTCTAGCTCCCTACAAAATTATTTGCAAATATTTTACCTGCAAAATAATTTATAACAAAATTCGCAGCTAAATATTGTTCGCCTTTTAGAAGAAAAAAAACTTACTTGCGAATTTGCTACAAATTTTGTAATTCATAACAAATGTTTATTGCAATGCTCAAAAACAAAAAATTGCAACAAAATTCAGAGGTATTACTTATGAAAAAATTCCTAACAATTTTTTAAAGTAATTCATAATTTTTTAACAGTGATCTTTAACTGATCACAACAAAATGCACCACAACATCTATATAAAGCGCTCACCCGTCACACTTCTAAATGCACCCATGACCCAAGCACACACAAATTGAACTAGTTGAAGCCATCAAGTGACCAAGAAGTAACGATGTTCACCCTTAAACTCAAAACAACTCTTTATTACTATTATTATTTTCTCCTCATCTTCACCACCTCAACCGGCAAGCAAATCCAAAGCCGCCGCAACCACAGCCCGTGCAAGAGGCTGGTGGTTTACTACCATGACATACTCTACAACGGCAAGAATGCGAAGAACGCAACCTCCGCCATAGTGGGTGCACCCGCATGGGGCAATAGGACCAAATTGACTAGTCAAAACCATTTCGGTGACTTGATAATTTTCGACAATCCAATCACCTTAGGTAACAGCTTGGACTCGACCCATATTGGCAGAGCCCAAGGGTTCTACCTATATGATAGAAAGGACTATTTCACCGCATGGTTTGGGTTCACTATTTTTTTCAATTCCACTGACCACTACATGGGAACCATTCAATTTGCTGGCGCTGACCCTTTGAACAAGACTAGGGATATATCTGTGTTCGGTGGGACCGGTGACTTCTTCATGGCCAGAGGCATTGCCACTTTCATCGCCGAATCAGTTGAGGATGACGTTTATTTTCGCCTTCGTGTGGATATTAACTTACCTGTTAGCCATATATATAACCGTTTGAATAAGGAAATAAAAATAACAACATTTGGTAGTTTGAACTTTGAAGTTGATGGAAGCTTGATGCTTTTGATGGTTACGTGACAATTGATCAGTGTGAGTACTGAGAATTAGTGCGAGTAATTATGTTAAGAATAAATTAGATGGTTTCTCACTTATCCTGTAGGCTAAATATTTCGTGTTATTTAATTTATCTTTTTTTTTTATAATTTTTACAATTAAATTTATCAAATTTTGTTATTATTTCATATACTAATTAACATATTGATGAATTATATAATCTAATGAGTACTCCCACCAAGTACGCAGTTAGTGTTTATATACATACATACATATATATATATATGTGTGTGTGTGTGTGTGTGTGTGTGAGATCTATGAAATGTGCAATATTATTAGAAAGCTGAATTATTAAAATTATTAGATAGCTTAAATCGATTAATATGAATACTGATTTGATTAAGGTTTAATCAAATAGATCAAATATTATTATAATAAAATTAACAAAACTTTTATTATATTAATTAAAAAAAATACAACTGCTATATTATAATAAAATGGATCAAACTTTATTATCATACAATTAGCAAAGCTTTTATTATATTAATTAAAAAAAATAAAACTGCTATAAAAAAGTATGCCAACCATAGAAAATTACATTAATTTATAAGAACTACATATTCGCCTAATTGAGTCGACTTGGGAAATAATAATGACAAAGCCCAAGATGGTGCGTCTGAAGTTTTGGGGCTAGATGCCACCGGGACCGGGACAAAAAATTAAACACTAAACTAACCACCAAGTCCAAAAACTTTAGACCCACCAATCTTGGGCTTTGTCAATATATTCGCCCAAAGAAGACTACCACCATAGATCAAAGGCTTTCATCATGACTCCCCCAATTAAGGTGGCCAACTTAGCCTAGCACAGAATCAAAAGCATAATCCATGCATGACCACAAAATTTGACAGCATCAGCAAAAGTATAATTGGGACTGATGGCCCAAATGAGAGTATTGAGAGGATTTGGAATTGAGTGTCGTGGTGAGGGATGGGGGGTGGGCCTCGGATTAGCAAGTATATAATTGTCGGGATGCCCCAAAACATTACGAGCATAAAAAATCCAATAGGAAAAAAAAGATAACAAAAGCTACCCAACCCACTAGATCTTTTACATAAAAAGAAGGGTAAAAAGAATTTTGATCCATCTCTGAATGCACACCCAAAGGATTGTTTGATCCATAGTACTGATGCTGGAGGGGCTTTTATAGTTAAATCTGACGTTGTTACCGTCAGTTTATACCGACAGTAACTGTGTTTAATTTCCCTTTGACCTTTTTGGTAAACGGGACGGTTCAGAAAATGATAACGGTGAGTTCGAGACGAATACCGTCGGTCTTGCCGACGGTAATTGTCCAAGTCTTTACTGTCGGTATGCTACAACATGGCCGATGGTACCCGTTCTATTACCGTCATTTTTATTGTCGTGTATTCTGTTCCGACGGTAACTCCATTGATTTTGCCCTGTTCGTTTTGCTAAACCGTCTATCGTCGGTGCTTTTTTTTCCCCGACGGTTGTCCGACGGTAATATCGTCAGTTCGCGTCCGACGGTAATTGGGGAACGGTAATAGTCATTTTCCTTGTAGTGTTAGTCATCACTAGAAGAATGCATCATGAAATGAGATCCCCAGTCACTGATAGAGTAATAATCACGTTAGTAGATGATTCGTAATGAATAGAACTAAATTTTTTTAAAAAGAAAAAAAAGAAGGAAAAAAAAATTATAAACATAAGGAACAACAGTAAATATAGAAGAGGGACGCTCAATCCATCTTTGATCACAACCCGCCTTGGCCCCTACCCGTACTGTTGCAATTTTTTGGTAGTGGACATATATCTGCTGAACCATTCAAATCAACAAGTCTCCCTACCTGTTGAATGGTCTCCCCCTCCTACTGGTTATATAAAGTTGAATGCTAATATAAAAAAGTTGTTTCGCAATTGATGTGGGGGTTGAATAATATAATGGTGTGTTTCTTCGTTCTTGGGTTATTCCGCTAATATGTAGTCATGATATTTTGGTGACCATTAAGGCTGAATTGAAACTTACTTGAAAATGAGTTTTCATAATGTGTTACAGATTGCTAGTAAGCTTAGCTTTTCATCACCTCAACTCGCAAACCTCGGGGTCCTTACTTTCATGGTGTGTTGCGTGTCACTCATGATCTGTTGAATCATCGCTAGGATGTGTAACGCTCCTTAATTCTTCGCTTAGTGAATGACGTCGTTGACTTCCTTGGAAAGTGTACGGTGGAGCTCGGGATACGGCTGAAATTCATCTGTTGTGTGTGCCGTTAGATGGGGTTAAGCCTGCGCTTATTCTTGACAGCTCAAGGTGTATTTAGTTTCTCTTTTATTTATTTATTATTATTTTTTTGCTTTTACAAAAAAAGAAATAGAAGAGGTGCACAAAAACTCTTTTTACCTATACTTAAGTTTGACTGTATGAAATGATTTATCAAAATTATATAACATGTACTATTTTTAAGGTTAATTAGATAAAAGCGTCGCAAATCCAAATAATCAAATTGGGATTATAATCAAAATGCTCCAAAATAAATTTTGTTTGAATAAAGTTTAATTATAATTTTTATGGGTCATTGACAAAGAAGATTGGGCCCCATATAATAAAATGATCCACGTAACGAACTTAAGCTTTTAAATGGGCGGACCAGAATTCGAGAACTCATAGCTTCAGCCCAGTAAATTCGGCCCACTCAGAATCGCGCCAATGATTTCACAAGACATCTTTAAAGAGATCTGATTCTGATGATCTACAAAAAAGTGCTATTTTTCTTGAATTAGTGCTACGTATGGAATCTGGCATATGGAATCCTCCGTTTGTGTTACAAAGTTTGAGCCAAAGAAAATTTGAAGCATAAAATCTAAATGGCTGCTATGAACAGCGGCAACATCGTTGACTTAACGTTCCTCAAAAAAGGGGTCATTATTGGAAAAGAACATGTTCTATCAACCAAACAATAGAGGACCGAATGAAAAATCTCGACTAATATTCATTATTATTGTAAGCATAAGAATATGTTGACGCTCTTCTGACCACAGTTTATATTCTGTAGATAGTGCACTATGGGTGATGAATGATGATGCATGAAATTAGATTTGTGAAAAATTGTCTTGGTATATACTTTATGCAGCGATATATACACGGAATTCGCTATTCGCATTCCATTTTTGGAGATTATTATTATTGACTTCACCAGAGGTGTTCTCACTCAACTTCGATGTAGTAATATTAATTGACTTTGTGTGTTTGATTAAAACAAGTGAGAATAAAAAATGTACATGTAAATGTAGACACATGACGCGTGACTAAAATCTTATTTCCTAGCACTGCTGATTGCAAATTAGGCTCCATTGTAGTATTGGTATTTCCTTTTCTAGAAAATTTGACTAGTTTAGCCCCTTCATGTTTTTTGGTAGCTTAATTTCACCGACGTGTCCCAATTCACCATGGAAACACACTAGGAAAAATTTTATTACGAAGGATTTTAAAAAATTCTTTATAATGAGAATCTACGCATATGCTTTCATTGGAGAATTTTTTACTCTTTTGCCCCTGCTACAGGAACTATTTACTAAAATACTCCTGTTTTAAAACATAATACATGACTACCCCTTTCTGCTGACGTGGCAGGATTCGCCAACGCGTTTGGTGAATTCAGGTAGAATTCGCTAACGCGTTTAGCAAATTTGGGACAACGAATTTTTTTTTGTTTTTTAATTTGTTTAATTAAAATATAAGCAAATATTAATATATGTGCTATTTTAGCACACAGTGGACAGGGAATTCAATATCCGCGAAAATGTTGGGTTCTCGGGGTAAGCTACAAAATTTCAAAAAATAATCTCGCAAAAAGGTCAGGACGCTCTTTATCGTGCGCGCGGGGGGTATCCATCATTTTGGACTTCTGTGATGTAAACAAGACAACGAAATTGAAGATCAAAAAAAAAAAAAAAAAAAANTACAATAATCTTTCTACTCAAAAATAAATAAATAAAAATGCAATCAGGCACATTATGTCTCAATGACGGTCATTAGTCTTTAGCAAAACATGAGAAGAACATCATTAGTCATTAGTCTTTATGTATTTCAAAAGTTCTAATCCCACATTGGTTAACTCACAAACCTTTTAAGTGTTTATATAGCTTTAGTAGTTTTTGTATTGGTGAAAAGAGTTGAGAAGGGAGTTGGGTTCGCGCGCATAAGTCCAAGCCAGTTGGGCCCTTCGAAGTCCAAAACGATGGATTCCTCCCGCACGCACGATAAAGAGCGTTCTGACCTTTTTGCGAGATTATTTATATTTAATTCTCCGTCCACGTCAGCAGAAAGGGAGTAGTCCTGTATATGTTTTAAAATCGGGATACTTTGATAAATAATTCCTATGACAGGGGCAAAAGAGTATTTTTCTCTTCATTGGAGCAGGGAAGATATTTTTTGATAAAAACATACATGTAACAGGTGTTTAAAGCAAAGGGAAATTGGCAGACGTGGCAGTGCCAAGCCCATTACTAAGGAAAGGTATTCTCTTAAAGTTGAAATGGAAGAATCCAAAAGTGGAGAAAGAGACGATTGTGGTTTGTGGAAAATTGAGGATGGAGAGGAACATCACCCTCCGTCGCACCTTCCCTTTCGTTTCTTCCTACCTCGCATAATTATTACTTTATCTCCACTTGTTTTTCTCTTTTCCACTGTTTTTGTTCGTCCGCTTCGTTTATTTATTTATATCTTATTATTATTATTATTATTATTATTATTATAATTTTTTCTTCATAGCTCAAGCTTTTATGACGGTATCGGTATCTCATTATATTTAAACGATTGTGATTCATTTATAAATTTAAAACAATAAATAATTTAAATTTGTAGAATACATGGTAAAATCTTAAATGTCATGATATTAATATCCTTAAATTTTATAAAGGTACTGGAGTAAACCTGTATTATTATTATTATTATTATTATTATTATTATTATTATTCCACTTTGTTATTATTATTTATAAAATACTTTGCAAAATTAATATTGTATTACTGTACTTTTAAATGCCCCTTGTCATAGTTCAATGAAAATTTCTTAGTTGCTTTTTTAAAAAAAAAAAAACTTTTGATCTCATTTATTTAATAGTTGTCAACTCAATGAAGGTTAATAATTTAAATGATAAAACTAATTTATATTTATTATTAATAGATCATACAATAAATAAATGAGAACAATAATTTTTTTCGATTCAATAAGCATCTAAAAAAAAATTCTTATTCAACCTACTCAAAAAGGGAAAAAGTTATAATTTCATTTTAAACATTTATAATGCAATACTCACTAAAATTGAAATAATTTAATTTGAACTAGGTGAATCACTATCGGTTATAACCCTCGTGATTATCAATTTCTTACGTAACTAGTTCACATTACTTATTTTTCTTGAACAAACTTGGGATCATATGAGTGCAAATTATTTATTAAATTAAAAGTGGGAGATGAGAGTCAAGTGGCAAGATTAAATATGAAGATCTCGTAGGGACAAGTAAGCACATGATCGAACTCGAGACTCGAGATCCACGAAAGACCTTTTTTTGGTTGTTTCTTTCACTTTCTTTATTCTTGTTTTTCTTTTTCCCATTTCAATTTTTTTAATTTTCTTTTGCTTGACGACAAGAAGTGCTGATAATTATTAATAATTAATAATATCATCTAAAAATACTATACTGTACAATTGTGTTGGTGGCGGTGGGTATGTGACTTGGTTCTTTTGCCGGTGACACATGCCTGAAACATGGCACGTGCATTCTAGGAACCGAATATGTAGGGGGTATATTCTTCGAAAAACTAGGGAACGCATTCCCCGTTTTTCCACATAGATATAGATATGCACAAAGAGAAATTTAAATAAATAAATAAATAATCGTTGTTAAGAAAATATTAAAATATAGAGAAAGAGGGCAAATTGACTTTCTCTTCATGCACCCTGCTGGTGAATTTTTTTCTTGTGATGCGAGGTCTTGTAGTATGGTTACTTTTGATGGCAAATAAATAATCTATCTCTAACTACTGATTTATTAAATATGTTTAAATCTAAAAAATGTGACTTAATTTGAATAAATTATTTTCTCTTTATCGATTATAAATATTTTATTTAGTTGACTAAGAGGTATTTATCATTAATAACGACTAATTCTCATGTAAAAATATTTTTCTATATAAATTGTCAAAAATCAAACTCTAACAAAACATTTAAGGAACTCAATAATCTACCAATGTGTTAGGCTTTGTTGGTTTATTGATTATAAATATTAAGTTTAATTAGTTATGATAAAAAATGAGTAAAATTAGAAAAAATTAATTAGTCATCTTTTTAAATATATAAAATAATTTGATTATTATTTAAAATACTAATTAATGTTCTAAGTTTAATCATTTTATAATTAGTTTATTCGAGAGAAACTAATTTAATTCAATTAATTTATGTTTTCTTATGGGATTTACTTTGGTATCTCACAAACTTTAAGGATATTAAAATCATAGCATCTAAGATTTTGTCAAGTCTCACACTAACTCAAATTATTTATTATTTTAAATTTATGATTGAATCGCAACAGTTTAAATATAAAAGGATATCAGTATTATAAAGTTTGGATACCGAATAAAGAATCGGATTTTTTACATATATATGGCATCAACACATTTGTATTCTCATAATATGGTCCATTCAAAAAAAGTAAGAATGTATGAGTTTCTGAAATCGCCACCTCCTATGGCGATTTCAGACATTTGAATTTTTTTTATTTATTATTTTTTAAAGTCTGAAATCGCCACAGGGGGTGGCAATTTCAGAGTCTGAAATCGCCATCCCCTGTGACGATTTCAGACTTTTTGAATTTTTTTTATTTTTTTAAAGTCTGAAATCGCCACCCCCTGTGACGATTTCAGACATCTGAATTTTTTTTTTTTTAATTTTTGAATTTTCTGAAATCGCCATAAGGGGTGGCGATTTCAGAAAATTCAAAAATTAAAAAAAAATTACCCCATATTTTCGTAATTTCTCATTCCAACACATATTTTCGGAATCATCTTTATGTAAACCTATGTTTCTTTATGTAAACCTATTTAATGTATTCCTGGTTTTAATGAAATAATTCAAAAGACATTTATAGATAAACAAATAAATGTTTTCTTTAAAAAATTTATAAAAAAAAACTAATTTTCTAAAACTTTCAAAGAGTAAACGACATTCATATTAAAAAAAAGTACATAAAATATTAAGTTAATTTTAAAATATTTTTCATCGAATTTAGTCTTTAATAATGTAAAATAATTATTAATTTAAAGATTAAATTGATGTCAAAATATATATTAAAAGACTCTATTAATGTCCATTTTAAATATTAAGAAACAAAGTTAATGTCTAAAATTTTGTTGGAGTCTAACAGCATGTCATCTGACTAATTTGGAGTTTTACTATTTTATTTTTATTTTTTATGCGTGGGGTTTGCCATGTATATTTTTTTATGCAAGGGGGTTTGCTATTTTTAAATGATTTACAGTTGGAGACAAAATAATAATAATAGTAAAAAAAAGTGAACTAGGGAGAGTATCTCACGAACAAAGTTGCTCTCAGCATATCTCTAAGCACCTTTGGTTGGTTTTGTCAAAAAAAGCGGGGGTGATACGATGAGCTTTGGTAGGACCATGATCTAGTAGAGGATCCCATCAAACGGCTGACACCCATATCATGCTATTACGAGTCATGATCGAACGGCTGGGAGGTGTGGAAGATAAGAGAATTGATTACTTTCTCTTAGCCAGTTTTTGTATGGAATAAATATTACTACTGCTCGCTCCCTCCATTTTTATATAGCTTTAAAAAAAAATCATTAGATTCGATTAAAAAACTATTAAATATATTTTTCATATTTATATTTTTGTTATCTCTTATATTTTTTATAACACATAATAATTATAATACTTATTATTTGAGATTAATTTTATCTATGGACTCTATATTTTTTATCTTAAAATCAATTAAATAATTTTTTAAATGATGTGTTTTTATTAAAAATGACAATAAAAAGTTTACTGAGATAATAGTATGCAGTCCTATATCACATTTAATACATGTCCAAAATTATTATGAGTGCCAATTTATTGATTTTTATGTATCTTTTAGAAAATACAAGTTGGACTTAATTGTTAATTTATGTATTAAATGTGGTTCAAAGATTTAATTGTTGGATTATGTATTAAACGTGGTTAGAAACATGCAAATATTTATTTTTTTTATGGTTGCTACGCGTTAGATTATAATTTGAACGTTTCGGGTGATAAACGCAGCGCCACACTTTTTTTTTTGTCGGGGTTTGTCTTTGCCTCACTAGTTTCTACTTTGGAAAGAATAAGGTTTAGAAAGTCCTCTGTTGTAACTATTTAGAAATACCCTTTAAATACAAGTTATAAGTTTCTTTTATAATATTTGTTTAGTGTATAATTTTTTTTGGTTCGGTTTAGTGTATAAAACGATGGTTTAGAGAAAAGAATTTTCGTTATATATTAAAATTACTACAAATTTCACACGGAAATATGGAAATGAGAAATGTTTATTTTGGTTCATGAAAATATATGTCTTAGTTGTTTTTGTCTTTAAAATTGAAAATCTAACTTTTTAATCCATAAGTTGAAGGTCAAATTAATCTCTCAATTCAATAACTTATATTGTATTGTCATGTTTTTATTAATTTTTCACATTAAATGAGAATGTGATAACAATAAAGGCTGTGTGATAACACTAAATGCTCAAAATATGATTGTGACGACACTTGGGGTTACTTAGTTGCTACTGCAATTTCATTTACCATTATAATTGCTCTGACAACTGTCACATCCCGATTTTTTCCCCTTACAAAGATTTTGCATAATAAATAAATAGGAATAAATTAATAAGATTGAAAAATTTAATCATTAACTTTAATCTTCAAAATGTTAGCTAAAAATAGTAATTGGGGGATTTCGCGGAATCTTGTGAGGTCTAATCGATTTTCGGTTACTATTGAGATTTAATTGTGACTCAAGGGAGTCCATAAAATACACTAATATGAAAATAAGTTTCAGAATGCTCAAATAAAATTAAACAAGTAATAAGGAAAATTGGTAGATCATAACGGTATGTCCAAAATATTTTTAGGGCATTCGTACACTAACAATTAGGGACAAAACGCGATCAAATGTGATCGAAACAGGACAGGAAACCTTAAAAGTTGTCCTTTAACTAAGATATTTATATATAATAATATAATATAATATAATATAATATAATATAATAATTAATTAATATAACTGAGGTGGCATGAGCCACCGCCTCAGTATGTCTCTCTCTATATATATATATATATATGAAATTCATTCGGCCTTTGGAGGCCAATTTTCTCCCAGAGCCCAAAATTCTTACTTTCATACTGTTAAATTTATTTATGCTCCGTTCGTGTGCTCTACGTTTACGCCGTTGGATTCAGGAACAATGACACAATCGCCTCAAGGTTCGCGGGAGTATTTTATCGCAACTTTCCAAATGCTCAAAAAGTGGGTAAACCGTCCTAACCACTGTTTATGTGGTTCTAAGATGTTTGATGATGCTTGTAGTATGTTTTGTGATAAATTATGTTAGGTTTAATTGCTTGATAATATTATTGATGATTATAAATGATTATGTTTGATTATGGAGACCTATGCATGCTTGATGATTATGAAATACTTGTGAGAGCTATGTTAGATTTATGATGAAAAGAGTTTTGGAACATGAAATTAAGTCCTTTATGTTGATGGAAATTGATAGTAGATGTTAGAGGGAGTGTTTTTGAGATTGGATATGAGAAACCTTGCAGAACATGGAAGATTGCAAGAAATGAGGACTAAAATTCGTCAGGTGGCAGGGCGCTGAGTGGCCCGCTGAGCGACTTGGATTGAATATTTTACAAACTTCGTTGGTTCTCAATTCTGTAATTACTCAGTAAATAATATGGATATGCTTATGAGTTATATGATATTATGTGTGTTAAATGATTTAGACTAGGAGGAGTATAAGGTAGAATTATGAAATGATGCTTGTCAATATGAGGAATGGTAGATGCTTATGAGTATGTAGTGTTGCATGTTAGGATGTAAGATGGTGATCTTTCAATAATTATGATGAAGATGATGATATGAGCTATTAGGTTACAATTGTTGCTTTAAGATGATGAATGGATATAACTGCTTTATGATGATGAACTGTGATTTTTATATATGAATTGTGCCTATGATGGTGATGGGAAAAACCCCCTCTAGCAGGGCTGAGGGTTCGGCTTTTGGGGAAGGTCTTAGTTCCGGTCGAGTCGTAGGTCCGACCCCACGCCATCCGTTTGATGGTCACCTCAGTCGTGGTTGGTGAGAATTACGGGGTCAAGACCCTGCAGGTGAGACCTTTCAGGTTTAGCGCGACTTGGCCGCCATGACGCGGGTTGTAATGTGTAGTTGCAGCGGTGTGGCTGCAGCTACAAGGAACGAGGGCGAAATCGCTACTAAGGCTTGCCTTATACCGCGAGAGTAAAATGAATTTCAAATGAATTTCCAAAGATGATGATGATTATGTAGTAGTGTAGCTATGTGAATTGTATGATGAGGATTTTGATGTAGTAGTATAGCTATGGGAATCGTACAATGATGTTTGAGTTAGGAACTAGATTAGCAGACAGATGGCGTAGATAATGAATAATAGATCCCCCGAGCACCTAGAAACATAGGTAAAGCTGCTCAGGCTTAGTATGAACATTCATAACTAGTAGGGCTTTAGTATAACTGTACACTTAGAGATCCTTGAGCGGCGAAATCATAATTGGGTATAAAATGAGTTATGATGACTAAGGTTTCCCACTGAGAACACAGTGTTCTCATTCCCCACTCCTTTATGATTCCAGAGGCGGGACTTGATATGGAGCAGGGACAGGAGTAGCATGAGGAGGAGCCATATCCAGAAGAGTGAGCCGAAGAGTAGGCATTTAGTTAGTAGATTATATGTGATAGGAATTTTGTTGTGCCAAATGTTTGTATGTAATAGCTATCTAAATACTGGTGTATCTGGTTGTGAACATGCACTATGGACCCGTGGTGGATGTTATGTTGGATTGTTTAGTACCTCTTATTAGTGTTAGCTAAGCATGTTATTCTATTGCTCGCATGACATGTTTTACGAATTACAAGGCTCCTACTTTATGCTATGAGATATTAAAGAAAAGTAAAAAAAAAATGGGTCCTTATTTTTCCAAGTAACTTTACTTTTCAACGAATAAGCGGGACTAAGTATCATCCCAACTAAAAGCAGATAACAACTTAGCAAACGAGTTTACGACTTAAGCGTAGACTAGCTAGCTAGGGTGTTACAACAACCTCATTTTTAGTTTAAAATGCAATTACAACTCATTTACAGTCTAATTGTTATTATTGTCATTTATAATGTCTCAACAAAAATGTGATAATATAATAATAATTGTAAATTAAAAAATTAATTTAATTTATAATTTACAATTTTAAAAATAAAAAAAATAAAAAAAATTTAAATTTTAAATACTAAAATACTTAAACTTACATTTTTAAAGACAAACATTTATCCTTGTGGAATCTAGTGCGAGAGGGAGGGGGATGACGGGAGGAGCCGCTACTGTCTTTCCTTAGGGTCGTAAGACTTAAGGTCTAATTGACGTCACGTGTAAGGCGGGCTGCATCCCCCACCTGTCAAATATAAACTGCATCTAGATGTTATAACGCCCAAAGACTTTTATATTTTTTAATTGCTGAAATTCTACTTTTATGCTAAAATATTTCAACACCTTAAATATCATCACAAATAATATTTAGCATTTGTGTTATTTAAATATACGTAAACACTTTATTATTATCTTACAACACATATTAGGGTCCGCTATACAATATAGTGAATCTTTTAATGTAGTGTGAGAGAATATTAATGTGTTTATATATTTTCATATGTTCAAATAATATTTTTATAATATTTAGTGGGAATTCTAAAATATAATTAAAAAATTTAACTATTTTTAATATTTTATTTCCATCATATCACTCTTTTTCTCTTGCTCTAAGTCTCTTTACTCTATTTTTAAAACACACACAAGTATTAACACAATAGGAATATGTATCAACGTAATAAAAATATGTATCAATATAATGAGATAAATATCAAGATATTATACATGTATCAATGTTATAAAAAAATAATGATAGTTTTTTCATAAATGTTAATATACTTTTATAATATGTTAATACTTATGTATATTACACTGACACCTGAAGAAAGAATGCGTTGATACATGTCTTTATTATAGTGATACTTATTTCTATGTTGATATATGCGTGGTGAATGAACTTGACGTTAAGGTGAAAAAGTGGGAGAAGAGGAGAAGTAGTTTAACTTGATGAAGAGAAAGAAAAAAAAGTACTAGGTTGATATTGTTATAATATATAGATACATATTTTGGTTATGTTGATATATATCTCTTTTATATTGATACATATTTCTATTACGTTAATATTTATTGCTATTATGTTGATGCTCACGTGATGTGGGAGCTGCACACATGAATGAGAGAGTGAGAGAAGATGAAATAGAGTCTAAGTTGACGGGGAAACAATATATCGCGACGAAAAAAGAATATGATAATAAAAAGAGAATGTGTTTAAAATATTGTAAAATACTTACATTGATACATTTCTTAATATGCATTAATATCACTGCATGAGTGTTAATACTATATACACACACGTTGATGTCATTCGCGTTAGAAACATTACTCATTTATTATATCAAATACAATAATTTTATATTTTTTTCTCCCCAATATACAATGAGTATAAGATGTTTGGACATTATTTAGTGTCCAAACAACAACATCATTTTAATTAACTGTAATACACTCACATCAAAAACATTTTACATAATGTATGACATATAAAATATTAATACTTATGACTTTTAGTAAGGCTTCTCAAATACATTTAACCATATTTGTAAAATATGGCAAAATAACACGTATGATGCTCACTCTTGCCACTTGACAAGGAACATAACCACGTTAGCCTTGAGTCTTTTACTTTAAATAGATAAATATGTGTTCGTAAAATATATTTAATATATATTTCATTTAATAATACTTCATGGACACACATTAAATATGCTTCTTAAATTCGACGGGTTTGCTTTATTTGATTTTAGAGTGAGTGGGGAGATCGAGAGAGTGTGACAATTACTTTTTATTATGTAATGTATTGTAGATCTGATTTGATTTTGTTCTATATTTAAAAAAATTTGTGTATATGTATAAAAAAAATTGTAAATATATATACAAAAGTTTATACACGACATTGAGACAAACATTAAAAATAAGATGACAAGTCAATATTGTCTTTTATTTGGTGAGAGTGTACAAGACACACTTATTTATGCGTATATCTTATTTGGTTTAATAGAAACAAGATATAAAATACACTTCAATTGACTTAAAATACATTTATTATATTAATTTAATAAAAAACACATTATCATAATCTAAAAGGTTATGTTCCTTTGTCATAGCAAAACAGAAATACAGAAAATACGCAAATTTTTGTATTTATCTTAGTAAACAAATAAATTTGTCCCTGTGTCTCGGTCTGTCTTATCTCAATAAACAAACATTGTCTAGGTGTTACTATGTAAACTATAAATTAACTGCACTGTTGACAACATTTGGATTATACTTCTAACAATGCTATTTGGTTTAGGATATTTGGCATAATGTGGTTAAGGCCTTAGCATAATAGTAAATTTTACGATCAGTAATTCCACATGATTGAAGCGATGATCACGCTGTTTAAATGTTGGATCGATGCAAGTTCAAACTTGTGCTCTGCTTCCGACCAAATAATTGAATCGGAATTGTGTGAGACTCTGTCTCCATCCCACACTGCATGGTATTGTTTCATAGGAGCTCAAAATGAACAAGAGCGCTTCTTAAAAATCTATAACAATCCCAAATTAGGATGTGAGAACCACGTATATGTCAGCGTGTTGCAATTAACAGAGAGAAAAAATAAGAGTACTTCACGTTCAAGCAATCAAATCATATGCATCTCGTCCTCTTCCGCAAATACGTGTTCCATTTGCTAGATAGAGTTAGATGGACATGTGTCCCATGACATAATTTATGCACTAAGTTGGACGATATTAACTTTGATATAAATTGTATATATAAAGTAAGACTTGAAATTGAAAGAAGAACAAAGTATGCATGAACATTGAAGTCTAATCTTAAGAATTAAAATCAATGACAAAGAGATGGCATGGATGACGCACTTAGAATTCTCCAAGTACTCCTGGGTCATTGCGACCATATATATAGTGTTTTATAGAGTTTTGAGTGAATGATTTTCAACCACAACGAATAATCTTAAAATTTCTATTTTATAGACCGATTGAAACATTATTCTTAAAATGCATGTCCTCGAAAATTATTGTATAGCTTTACGCTCTGTGTTATTGAGCAATTTTCAAACTCCTTAATTCAATTACAAAATGTTTATAATTGTCGATAACTTTCTTTTCATTAAGAGTCATTCTTCTTGTTTGAATTTTTTGATTAGAATAATGTAGTATATGAACTAATTTTTTAAATGAATAAATAACTGAATCATATAATTTTATTCGATTAGATAGTTATTCTTATTTTATAAAAAAAATTGATAGTTTTTTCTTGCTACACGATTAGAGGGTTTATTGGTGCAAACTCCCTCTAAAGATGGATAACTGGTCCGAAATTGTTACTTTATTTATTTTAAAAAACTATATAGGATTATATTTGTTAAAAAGAAAAATGTATAAAAAGAAAGAAATGTAACCCTAGAGGCTAGAGTAGTAGTGAAAGGCAGTAGGAGATAGGGAAAGTCGTATTAAATTGGGAAGTAGTGAGTGAAGAAGAGCTAATACACAAGAAACACGCGCCTCCCTATCCTGTCACTCCGCACCGTTCTCTGTCGGCCTTCTCTCTCGCCTCGCTTCGCTTCGCTTCATCTCAATCTCTCTATCCTATCTCAATAAAAACCCTAACACCGTCATCATCCATAGCGGTTTCTTCGAATCCGAATCCAAGTCAAAATTGAATCGAGGGACCAGGTAATAATACTATTCATTCGCAATCTGAATCACCATTTCATCTGCGTGCGCCCTCTTCCTTTTAACATTTCAGTTTATTTCTATTTTGTCTCAATGGACCAGTATGCGAGCTTTTGGAACCCATAGCGAGTAATTTGTTTTTCGTCTCAACTCTGCATAAAACAGGACTTTGTTTTTGGATTTCATTGAATTTAACAACTTATCTTGAATCATGGAAATTGAATTCAATTTTATTTTTTGTTGATTTGTTATTCCCTTTGTCCCCTGCAATTTCCTGGAAGACGAAACATCAACCTTGTGAGTTATGACCGACTCCAATAAATTTTGGTCAATTAAAGCTCTTTCTAGCTTAGTTAATTTCACTTTTAGCGATAGGGGATCAAATTGAGCATATTTTTGGTACATAATACTTGCTAAATTCAACTTATGTGACTCTTTCTTTCTCAAGCAACTCTCACGATTCGGTCATCGATTTATTGTAGTTTTTTTTTTCTTCTTTTTCTTTTGAAGTTAGCTATTGGTACTTGGCCTTGTTAATTAGTTCGTTTTCTCCTTTTAACAAAACAGCTTAAATTTTGGAGCAAAAGCTTTTGCTTAATTTTCCTTTTTTACCAAACATCTTCCGTTCAACCAAAACTGGTCTCTTTTGCGAAGTAAAAGCTGTTTTGGCAAGTTACTAAACACACTAATTCGGCGGCTCACAACATGTGTCGCAGCTTATGAAAGAAGAAACAAGCTTTGTACTACTCTCTTTTTTTTTTAGGTTGTGCTCGTTATTATTAAGCGTGTTACTGTCCTGGTCTTGTTCATTAACCACGCTTTCTCCGCCTCTAACTTATTTGTCTCATTTGTTGTTTGTTTACTTCTGTTCTGTCATCATTCTGAAAACATTATCATATTCAAACTACTGCGAACATCCTGTGTTCTCTGCTTAAGAATCCAATGCTTTTCTCTTAGCTTTTAGATGTGTTGATGTTACGTCCTGGTTGTTCTTTTCGTGTGTTTTTTTTGGCTCTTCTTGTATCAGAACAAATATTCTGACTGGTTGTGCTTCCTATTGGTTGCACTTGCGTATTTGGTGTTCCGGTGCTGTCTTCTCTCTGCAGCTTCTGCTGTTTTTATTCAAGGGTGCCTTATTTGGAGTTGTAGTAGCAGGACGAGGTTCGTTCAAGTTCTCTCCCTCTTTTTCTTATAGTCTTGGCTCTCACACTTTTTCAATCCTAGGCAGGTATAAATGTCATATTTTTCCCTTCTATTTTTTGTTAGGGGGTAATACATTCTCTCTTTCTCTCTCACGATTCAAATTTTACAACATAGTCTGAAGTGTATAGCCCTAGTCAGGTAGAAGTGGTGAAAACTGAGATGACTCTTCTTTGTTCCTGAAATATACTGAAACACTAATGCAAAGTCATGGTCAGTGGAATCTGAGCCAATCTTCTAGTGCTTGTGTACAACAGACAATTTTTTGGTTTAATTATAGTTGTGCATTATGCAGTATACTATCTTAAACATGAGCTTTTACTGATTGGTTCACTGCTGCTTTACTTGGAGTTGGCTGAACAGTGACAACCATAGTTGTTAGTGTCGGACAATTCGCGATACAAATCGCACGAATTGATTCGTCGTCCCAGCGATACAAAAATAGGAGCAAATCGGAAATCAGTATTAATCTCACCTGAATCGCAAGAATTTGCGATACAAATTGCACTGATTGACAAAAATAGGAGCGAATCAGAAATTGGTGTTAATCTCACCTGAATCATAAGAATTGGTCCGATTCTGTGTGAAGGTGTGAATCTCTGATTCAACCGATACAGAGCGTGAGATTTTTTTTGACCTTTTTCCCTATCCTAGTTTCACATGGAAGCTCGACGCATATATGTGTTTGAGCAATTCTCCGCCCTTGAGTTTGTGGTTGTGGCTTCATTGGGTTGGTTGTGTAATGCATGAGGCGGTGAGTTTGTGGCTACGGCTGTCTACTGTATGAGGTGGCTTGAGTGCTAGGTTAGTGATGAGTGGGGTTTCGGGCAAAGTAGGTAAGTGGGTTTCAGGGCCTTTTTTTTTTTTTCACTATCTTTAATGCTGTAGGTGAGAGTAGATGTCTTTCATATTTCTCTAATAGCATGTTTGGGCCAAGCTTGGTTATGTCTTTTAATTTTTTGTTATTAAAAAGCCTTTACAATCTTTCATAAATATGAATTATAATTTTAATTTGAGTTGTAATTATTTTATGTATTTTTAGTAATAGTTTAACTAGATTTTAATTGTATTTTAATAAACTTCTGTATCGTACGATACGAAACAATCCATGATTCGAAAATTGATCAAACGATTCATGATACAAATCACGATTTGACAACTATGACAACTATCTCCGTTTCCTTTTATTCTTTTTGAATGAAGTTTTTCATCCTATGGAATTTCGGTCGTATTGTTGCATGTTCATGCTACTATTCATGTGCTCAAAATTTGTGATGGTCATGGATGGAAATCACGTCCCCAAACCCTGTCCATTCCCTGTCTCACCGTGTTTTGGTAACTGAAACATAGGTATTTAAAAAAAAAAGTGTAGAATCTTAAAGACAGTTATCAACCATGTCTATGTATCCTCGAGGTGGCAAAGCATGATTTGTGGGACAGGGAAGGGAACAGAGTTTGGGGGCAGGCAATTTCCTTGCAGTTGGAGTTCTGGTATGAAACTCCATTCCTTTCCCTTTGGTATATAACGTTCATTTTTCTGTCTTATGATGCCTAAGCTATTATTGTATGGATAGATTAATCTGTATTCTTTATGTTTTATCCTAGTTTTCTACTTGTGTGCTAAACAACTGTCGAAAAGCTTTCGGGCCCTTTTTTTTTTTAAATATAAATTTGGAATGTTTGAAAATGTTTTCTTTTGCTTTCTGGTACCATCTATGATAAAAAGTGGCCTGTTATATTTAAATTGACGTTAAGAATGTCAAAACATGACTTCAACCACATTTATTCTGGGAATGTTCCAGTTTTGACCGTGTGATCCGTTGTGAACAGGATGATTGTTTCCATGCTGGGTTTTTGAAGGAATGAGATCTTGTTGGGTTAATTGCACTTACGACAACTGAAAAATTCAACATCAGTGTAATCTTCTATAACTTATATGGATCGGCGTGATACTTCAGGATTTGTTAGTGGGGGTGCGTTTTACTCCTGTAGACGCATCTAACGCTAACTTTGTATATACCTTTCTTTTTTACCCCGGAAGTCAGGCAAGCTTTTCTGTTGAAGTTCATAAATAGGGTTAGATATTTTGTCGTCAATTGTTTCATGGATGTGAGGTTCCGAAACTTGGGATTTGCTGCTAATCATTCTGCAAATGCATTCAAGATTTTGAGCAATTCAATGCAAGTTGAAAGAAGTGGAGCTGATTATTATGGTACAGATACTGTCTTACGACTTGATTCCCCCGGTTCTTCAACTCCTTCCTGTATGCCCTCCTCTAAGGGAACAAAAAGGAAGTGGGATTTGATTGATGGAGGCATGGATCAGAGAGTTGGCTCTTCTTTGTCTCTTGGCCTTGGGCGTTCAACAAGTTCCTCAGACAGCAAGGGAAGTTCGGCTATTGCTTGCACTGCTGTGTCTTCTGCCAAAGATATTGATGAGGAATCATCTATGGATATAGACTTGGACTTCACTCTCCATCTCGGCTCTGAAAAGGGACAGAGCCAGAAGAAACCTGCTAGTTCAAATTTGAAGACATCGGAGTTGCAGCCCAAATTTGATTTGGAATTGAGCCTTTCAACTGGGCCCTGTGAGTCAGATATTACAAGTGTCCATCTAAGTCCCCCACCTCTTCAATTGAATATGGAGATGCCGTTGGTATTCACAGAAGAGGGATCAACATCATGTAGTTGGAAGCCAGAGATTGTTTTTCCATCGTCAAAGACTTCATTAAATACAGACACTGGTTTCCTTTTAAACCAGGCTGCAAAGCAGTTTGATTGTAGTCCCATTGTTCAGGACCTCTCGTCAACCAGACCAATAAGTTCAGTCCCCTGTTCTTCCGGGCTAACACAGCAACAACAGCAAGCACATCGCTCCGGCAATTCTAAGATATGTCAAGTTGAAGGATGTGGAAAGGGAGCCAGAGGTGCTTCTGGACGATGTATATCACATGGTGGCGGTAGGAGGTGTCAGAAACCTGGCTGTCACAAAGGAGCTGAGGGTCGTACAGTGTACTGCAAGGCCCATGGAGGTGGTAGGCGATGTGAATTCCTTGGTTGCACAAAGAGTGCAGAAGGACGTACAGATTTCTGTATTGCCCATGGTGGTGGCCGAAGATGCAGTCATGAAGGTTGTACCCGAGCTGCCAGAGGGAAATCTGGGTTGTGTATCCGTCATGGGGGTGGCAAGAGATGCCAGAGAGAAAATTGCACCAAGAGTGCAGAAGGCCTGTCAGGCCTATGCATCTCACATGGTGGAGGGCGTCGATGCCAAGCTCTTGGATGCACAAAAGGGGCACAGGGGAGCACAATGTTTTGCAAAGCACATGGTGGGGGAAAGCGGTGTACAGCGCCAGGGTGCACCAAGGGTGCTGAAGGGAGCACCCCCTTTTGTAAGGGCCATGGTGGAGGAAAACGCTGTACATTCCAGGGTGGTGGACTTTGCACTAAAAGTGTACATGGAGGTACCAACTTCTGTGTGGCACATGGAGGTGGAAAGAGGTGTGCTGTATCTGGCTGCACAAAGAGTGCTAGAGGACGGACTGATCATTGTGTCCGCCACGGAGGAGGCAAGAGATGCAAGTTTGAAGGGTGTGGAAAGAGTGCACAGGGCAGCACTGACTTCTGCAAGGCCCACGGGGGAGGCAAGAGATGCTCTTGGGGCCATCCCGGCTCAGAGTACGCAATCCAGCCGGATGGTCCTTGTAATTCATTTGCAAGGGGGAAAACAGGTCTATGTGCACTTCATAGTGGACTAGTGCATGATAAGAGGGTTCATGGAGGGGTCTCCTTGGGATCTTCTGTTCAGGATCCTCATTCTAGTAAACCAGATAAACTAAAGCAGGTACTCCTTGGCGAAGAGATGGAGATGGGAATGATGAAAATGGGGAGCAGTAGCCTCGGCACTCCGAGGACTTGTTCTGATCTTAAACAATATGAAGTTGCAAGTACTCATGAGGAAGGTGGTCACTTGCCAATGCCAGATGCTGCTCCTGAAGGCAGGGTGCATGGCGGAAGTCTGTTGGCAATGCTGACGGGTAGCTCTGACCGCAACTCAAGCGGCAGGAGAAGCCTCGTCGGCAATCCATGTGAGCCGATTAAAGGTTACGTCATGCCCCGGAGTTGGATTTAAGGCCAAGTTATATCTTCTCTGTTTCATGGTCTCCATAGTTGGCATATTTATCAGCATGTTACATGTTTACTCCCTTTGATGTGAGATTGTTGTGCGATTGGGGTTATTCTCTGTCATCCCTCTAAATGAAGAGGTTACCTGAGTCGTTTGACAATCTTATGGAGGGGGATATATCATGTTGTACTTTGATGTTGGTGTTGTTCTTTTTTCCTTTCCTTCTTTCTTTGTAAATATTACATCTGATATAAAACGTCTAGGAGGCTGTGAATGCTGGCTGCTTCATGCAAGTTCTTTCCTGTGTGGCATGTGTTCTCTTTGTAATAAAGCCAGTGCTCATGTTATAGGTAGCGGTTACTCTACATAACTGCTTGTCTCTGGCTAATGCCTACCGGACTATTGTTGCTCCCATTTGGCAATTTCTGCTGTTATTGTAAAATGTGTTGTTTATTTTATTTTCAGTTTTTTTTCCCTCTTGTAATTAATTCCCTGAAAGATGATAGAGATTGTTCGTAGATATTTTTATGACTTTTTTTTGTTAGAATTTCATAAATATCTGGAGCATGGTTGTTGACTGTGAAACCTTTGCAGTGATTAAGCATGAACAAGAGGGGTGGTTTTGTGATCTTTCTCAATCCAATCTCCTTAGTTTTTCAATGGGACCTTCTGTGGCCAACACTGGTATCTATCCATTAAGCTCACATTCATTTTCTGTTACAAAAAAAAAAAATAGATCACTAAAACTAAGTCTCTTTATAATAAATAACTAATATAATTGTTATTAAAATATGAACCCACATAAATATTAGAAATACAAATTTTTAACAATCTCCCACTTGGGCTACATATCGCTCTTTAAACAACTACATCACAAGTTCTTTACGTGCGCATCTGAATGCTATTTATCTTTAGACTTTCTTTAACAATCTGGTTCATCTCATGTATCAATGATGGAATTACTGCAACTTTTGTCACCAAAAAAAAATTGTGACTAAACCACAATGATCACCATATTAATACATTTAATGACATAGATCAAATGTGGATGAGTAGCATGGAAATTACATGCAATGTGATCTCAATCATGTACATTTTCAACTGGTCCTTCTTTACTCTTTAGTGAGACCAATCCAAAGTCCTTAAATGCAATACAATCATTGCATATACAAAACATAAGTAAGTTCAAAATTGAATCATAAACCATCAACTTTATTATGCATAAAATTAAATAAATAATATCCAAAAGAAAAATAGAACATAAAAAAGACTCCCACTAAACTAAGGTATCCTCACGAATAATACCCATATGAGCAGTATGCTCATGAAAAACCTTACGTGTCAAACCCTTAGTTTACGGGTCAACAAGCATAAAATTAGTCTCTACATGTTCTATAGAAATCTGTCTATTCCGAACTCTTTCTTTAACAACTAGGAACTTGATGTCAATAAACTTCGACTTCGTTGAACTCCTGTTATTGTTGGAATAAAGAATTGTCGAGTTATTGTTGCAATAAATTTTCAGTGGTCGGTCAATGCCATCAACCACATGCAAACTAATGACAAAATTTCGCTGTCATACCCCGTGGTTGGATGCTCATAGCAAGCTATGAACTTCGCTGCCATAGTTGAAGAAGGTACAAGTGTCTATTTAGCAGACTTTCATGAGATAGCTCCTCTTGCCAACATATAAATGTACCCTGATGTGGAGCACTTACTATCTTGGCATCCCGTAAAATCAGAGCTGGAGTACCCGATGATCTCTAAACTGTCATATCTTCGATAAGTGAGCATGTAATCTTTTGTTCTCTTCAAATAACGATCACGCGTTTGGCTGCTTTCCAGTGTTGTGTACCGAGATCGCTCAAAAATCTTCTCAAAACTCCCACTATAAATGTTATGTCAGGACGAGTACAAACTTGAGCATACATTAGACTCCCTACCGCTGATGCATAGGGAATTTTCTGCATTTCTTTTCTTTCAAGATCATTATTGGAGCACTGTGTGAGACTAAACTTGTCTCCTTTAGCAACGGCTGGGTCTCCTGGTTTACTATCTTTCATGTCAAATATATTTAGTACTTTATCGATATAGCTCTTTTGTAACAACTTAAGGATACTTTGAGAGCGGTCTCTTAGTATCTGAATACCTAATACAAAAGATGTGTCCCTAAGATCTTTCATCTCGAAATATTTTGTTAGAAATTTCTTGGTTTTGTGCAACAAGCCTATATCGCTGCTAGCAAGCAGAATATCATCGACATATAATACTAGGAAGATATATTTACTCCAACTGAACTTGTGATATACACAATCATCAACGACATTTGCCTCAAAATCGCATGAGGTAATGATTTGATGGAACTTGTGATACCATTGACAGGAAGCTTGTTTGAGACCATAGATGGATTTTTTTAGCTTGCATACCATAGACTTTGGGTCACCTGACACAAAGTTTTCTAGTTGTGCCATGTAAATCATTTCATCAATGTTTTCATCGCAGTCTTGACATCCATCTGATGTAATTCGAAATCAAAATGAGTTATCGGTGCCATTATTGTCCTAAAAGAGTCTTTTGAGGATGCCGGAGAGAAAGTCTCTTTGTAGTCAATGCCTTTCTTTTGAGTAAAGCCTTTAGCAACAAGACGAGCTTTATATCTCTCGACATTACCATTTGAATCCCTCTTGGTCTTAAATATCCATTTACAACCAATGGGCTTCACACCTTTAGGCGATTCGACAAGATCTCAAACATCATTGTTTTTCATAGACTTCAACTCATTATTCATGGCATCAATCCACTTATGAGAGTTCGAATTGCGCATAACTTGACAGAAGTTGATTGGATCATCCTCTGTTAAACCAATGTCATCCTCATGTTCTTGGACAAAGACGATGTAATCATTTGATATCACACTTATCTTCTCTTGTAGATCTCCTTAACGACGCTTCTTGAGGTGGTTGGGTTTGTTCTATAGGTGGTGCTTGAGGAAGAAGCTCATCAATGTTGTCTTGTTCTGGAATAATGTTTGGAATAATAGTCTGAACATTATTGTCTAACATTGGAGTTGTTTCTTGAACAATGATAGGTACAATGACTTGATCACTGTCAATAACATGTTCTTCTTCAAAGACAACATTCCTTATGTTTTCTTCCCCTTCAAACTCAACTTCCTCATGGAATCTCGCATTTCCCGTTTCAAAAAAGGATCTAGATATAGGATTGTAAAACTTATACCCCGAGATCGTTCAGCATAACCAACAAAATAGCAACTAACCGTTCTTGAGTCCAGTTTTCTTTCACGTGGCCTATAAGGTCGTGCCTCAGGTGAACAACCCCAAATGTGCAAGTGCCTTATACTAGGCCTTTTGCCAGTCGATAGCTCATAAGGGATTTTGGTTATTGCCTTGCTTGGTACCCTATTAAGGATAAAAACTGCGGTCTTTAAGGCTTCTCCCCAAAGTGACTCTGGCAATGAAGAATGACTAATCATACTTCTTACCATATCCTTAAGAGTTCGATTTCATTGTTCTGCAACACCGTTCATGCTGGGTTTGCCACATTCATTGAGGAAAAGTGCAAAGGGTCCCGGACATTGCTTTCCTGATCCATCATATCTGTCGTAGTATTCACTACCACGATCAGATTTGACAGCCTTAATTTTCTTTCCAAGTTGAAGTTCTACTTCAGCCTTGAAAGACTTAAAAATGTCTAGAGATTGATACTTTTCATGTATTAAATATAGGTAACCGCACCTAGAGTAATCGTCTATGAACGTAATAAAGTATTGTTGTCCATTCCAAGAAGGCGTAGGAAAGGGACCACAAATGTCCGTATGTATTAGTTCTAAGACATCCTTAGCTCTTTCGGCACCTAATTTCTTTATGTTCGTTTGTTTTCCC
The DNA here is from genome assembly GCA_003254905.1 of Nissolia schottii. NCBI lineage: Eukaryota > Viridiplantae > Streptophyta > Magnoliopsida > Fabales > Fabaceae > Nissolia > Nissolia schottii. Next base: position 261,004 of record QANU01033545.1, read on the forward strand.
TTGATATATTCAACACAGACCTGAAAGTCAGAAAGATTTAAGGGTTCAAGAATTTCATCCGACACAAGCCTCTGAATTCTCTATTTAGAGATGTGACCTAAACGCTTGTGCCATAAAGTGGCTAAATTCTCATTTAATTTTCGCTTTGTACCTCTTGAACTTGTTTGCAATATTTTGTTATAGGAACCAACAATATCAACCATATATAGATTATCAATCAAAGAACCAGAACCCACAACACATGAATTTTGAGAGAGACTAACTTTATTATTTCTAAATGAACAAGAAAAAACTGATTTGTCCAAACTAGAAATAGAAATTAAATTTCGTCTAAATGACGGTGCAACAAATGTCTCAAACAAATCCAAAAGAAATTCAGTTTTCAATTGTAATCTAATTTCTACTGCAACTTTATTGTCATCACCCACAAAGATGAATCTTTCAGCATTACTTGGTGGTCGGTTCCACAGGCAACCCTGCACAAACATACTTATTTGAGTAGTAGCACCGGAATCTACCCACCAAGTATCCTTTGGTACAGAAGCTAAATTAACTTCAGAACAAACTAAAGTGAGAAACTTACCCTTCTTCACACACCAAGCAGCTTATTTAGGACACTCCTTCTTCATGTATCCTTCTTTCTTGCAGAAATAGTAAGTAAATTCCTTATTTTGCCCTTTCTGTTTCTTCTTCTGTTGAGAAGAACCTTCTGCAGTATCCTTAGCTTTCTTTTTCTTCTTATTCTGGGAGATGGAAGCCAAGTGAGTACTTTCTGTCTTATCTCTTTGCAGTCTCTCTTCCTCTTGCACACAGTGAGATATAAGCTCATTCAAGGCCCATTTGTCCTTTTAAGTGTTATAGCTCACTTTGAATTGCCCAAATTGTGTAGGGAGAGAAATCAAAACTAAGTGCACGAGCAAGTCGTCAGACAGCTCTAACTTTAGTGACTTGAGTTTTGATGCGAGATTTGACATTTCCATAATATACTCCCTTATGTTCCCTTTTCTTTATATTTCATTGAGACAAGTTTGGTCAAAAGGTTGCTTGCCTCTGCCTTTTCATTCCTGACAAAATATTGCTCAATTTTCTTAAGGAACTTCTTGGCATTCACACTCTCAGTAATAAAGTCTTGAAACGCTTCTTGAATGGAGCGTTTCATAATCATCAAGCACATTCGGTTAAAACAATCTCACTTCTCAATTTAAACCTTATCAGGGTTTTTCGAAGTAGGAGTGGGTCTTTCCGTCCTAAGTGCCAGATCAAAATCCATATAGCCGATAATTATCTCCACAGTTTCTTTTCAGGCCTTAAAATTTGTCTCATTTAGCATTAGGATGTTGTTCACTTGAGCAAAAATATTCACAGCACTAGCAACAGAAACTAAATTGAGAACAAAAAGAAGAAACATATTCACATAAATTAAGCATGTCAATAAAAATAAGACATGAGCAATTATCTAGAATTGAGAATCCATCACAAGATACCTAGTACAACATTAATTCCTAGTCTTTGGACATAGAAACTAACTGTAAGTGGTACTCTTAACGCAATAATCAAACGTTGACAATAAATTCTGTTAAACAACAGTCTTTCGTTGGACCGACTATTGTTCGCATGAAGAAAATAGATTTTATAATTGTCACACATTTATCATCACAGGTATGCCATTATTTGGTCAAATTGTTTCTTCCTTTGGGATGAACACAATTCGCATAAATAACTCTATACAGTCATCCATGTAATTTCAATAAAGCCAATTCACATAACAGAGGTTACTTTGGCAACATGTTATTTCAATTAACTCAATTAAAAATTATTAGAATAAATATTAAAACCAGTTTAGAAAACAACCATTGATTTTAGATATTAAAATTTATGATTATCACAAGATTAATTTTTAACCCAATTTTACAAAAAAAAAAAAGTCAAACAGGGTCATCCTTGTTTTGTTTTTATTGGCCCATA